>JAGTTH010007011.1:0-291972 GCA_022606485.1 Agraylea sexmaculata | reverse complement strand
AAAATATACTTCAAATATATTTTATGTACGAAGATTGCATTGTTTACTCTCATATTCTGATGATTTGCACGAGGAATAATCAAAGTTTATTGCTCAAGATATGCGAAGGTTGTGTTATATTGTATATAGTAAAAAGCCTCCTTTGTACGGATGCCCTTCGTCTTTATTTTCTCATTTTGTATCAAAATTATATCTACCTTGAAATCGCGAAATGTTTACTTAATAAGAAGCTGGCGTGTGTTTAAATTATATACATGATCTTGAAATTTTATTGCCTTCATAATGTTGTGTCGTATGATACAATAATGTTGTCGGAGCTTTGAAGTGATTTGATGGCGCCTCCACGTGTGTGAGAATGTCAAAATGAATTCTGCGAATATCAGGTTCAAGGTACTCTTGTGTATGAATAAAAATATTTTCATAATCCAAGTTGAAGGCTGGAATTATTTCCTAGAACTTCACAAAAGTCTCTGACCTCCGTCTCGTACTGGGAGATTTAATTTATGTTGAGACAACGTGCAATGTTCAAGTGACAAGTTGCAAAGTCACATCATTCACATGTTATATTATTTGAATAAATTAAATAATATACACTATTAAAAATATAAACAAGTTTTTTAAATAAATGATTTGATATTAAATACTATGATTTCCAATTAAACACTTTAAAGAATACCATTTTTATATTTATACCTATCAATATTACTAAACTTCCTTAATTAACTTAAACTTCTTAAAGCTTAATATTTTTTAAGGAATTCGACACTAAATTATTTGTATAAGAATAGTAAAAAACGTTTTTTATTAAGGGTGGTTTTTTTTATTATGATTTCAATATTTAATACAAATTATAACAAGCCGTTCCCATTATTTATTAATCCGAAATTAAATTTTAATCGGGTACCTAACAAAATAGTATTTTTTGCTATTATAAGTATTCTTATTTAATTAAGTATTCTTATTTAATTAAAGTCTATACGTATAAAGTTTTAATTTAAACCTTCGCCATTAAAAATACTAGCCATGGGGTTGCACAATCCAAGGGTTAAATATTGATGATTAAATTATCAAATAGTAAATCAATATAATATTATAACCGTTATACTATTTAAAAAAGAGGCTTTCACATCCAATTTTGGTATATTTGAATATCAAGAACAACCTTACTTATCCCGTCTTTCGATATGATAATTGCAAAATTACATTGATCTTAATCTAGAGTCAAAATTTTTCCATTCAAATTATTTATTTGTATACAAAAAGGTACTGATAATTACAAATGTATTATGTTTTGTATTCATATAAAAGAATATGTCAAATATAATAAATAATGTTGAATGATTGACAGAGTATATAAATCGACAGTTAACAAGTCAATTAACTACCATTGAAATGGATTCCAATAATACATATAATAAAATATTTTTTACGAATTAAACGATCATAAAAAAAACTCTAATTCAAAATTTGGGTGACGCTTTTCCCCTAATATATTACTTTTTCTAAGGTTCTTTGATTGTATTCTAAAAAGACTAAAATATAGGGTTATTTCCAAAACAATTTAAAAGATAATGTGTAAATTGCGAAATTATTCATCTAACTGAGAATTAAAAATGTAAGTACATTATTATTTTACCATGGGAAGTGAATCAATCACAAAAGTGTTCTTATTTCACGATTGACTTTTTGACATGTCGACATTTATTTAAATGGATAACTAAATACCTATACATTATTTTTTTAAATAAATTACTTATTTTCTTTATACAAATTAACTATGCCATGAAATAGTAACTTCAATCATTTTTTTTACTATGAGAGAATAGCAAATAACTCATTAAACACGTACCTATGTTACACAATTAATTTGGGTTCCACAAATACACATAATATTAATATGTTCATTCATTATATGGAATTATGAATAATTTAATAAAATATTTACACCCGTAGATGAGGTCCAGATTTTTTTTAAAGTATATTATATAAAAAAAATGTAACTAATAACGTATCGGTAGTTCAAGTTTGAAATATGTCACGTATTGACCTGACAGGTGACCTTATTCAATTATTACACTGTAAGAAGCTTTAAACCATTAATTTTCACATTAAATTATCGTGACCGATTCCGACAAGTTTGTTTGTTCAAGACGCGTTTAATTTTTCATCGAGTTTTTCTACGTGACCGACTTCGTTTATCAGATCGTATGAAACGTGAAGGTGTTTATCATTCCGATCGCTTTTGATGATGAGATATATAGCTTAGACATACCTTTACCAGATTTCAAATTAATAATAAATATTACTCTTAGATCGGTCAAGGTCTGCATGATCTGATTGGATTGGATTGGAAATTGTATTTTATTTTACATGATTTCAGATGCTGAAGGCTTCAATTTCGGATAGGATTTTACTCACGTATCAAACACTTTTTTAGTTAAGTCTTGTCGAAACTCTAATTAATAATAATTTTAATTACGAAATCTTATTTTATTTTGTGTGAGATTGATGTATTTAGTTAGGCAATATTTTCAACACAATACGTGGACTACAAACTAATTCACATGGCTACGATACACATTATAAATATGATAATACCCTCCCAAGGACTGAGAAAATATTATATTTTAATAAAAAAAAAAACACATTATTGTTAAATTTAAAGTGTTGTAATGCGAACAAAGTCAAGTTTCCGAGGACGAGACAGTTCTTCGTACAGAATATAAAATGTCAAATTAAATAATGGATAGAAAAACATTTATTCGGTTCAAACGTGAGACGTTAACGTTGTGATATGTGAACTTCGTCTTTGACCTGAATGTAAATAATTGAATTAAAAAAACAACAAACACACAAAATCATTGGTCATGTCAAAGACGCGTATGGTACGAATTTAATTGTGGGTTATTAAAGTGAATTTATTATGGGGATACATGAATCTCCCCAAATGGAAATGTAATAATGAAATAAATGGCATGCAGTAATTGACACCTACTGTCTTCCTGGTAACGGAATAACTCCTACATCGTTGAACTCTTTTAATGAATATTTTTATTGTTTAATATTTTTAACAGTTCAACAAATATGGTGGCTTGTGTTTTTTTTTTGCTTTCGATAGACTTTTATTACGTGCACTGTTTAAAGCCCAGGGTTACCATATTAGTTTGAACATATTAAGAAAATATTGTATGCTGCATTTTGATACTTTTGATTAAGTCAAAGAGAATGTTAAGTAAGAAAGACACGGAAGAATAAAACTACAAGGATAAAAAACTCTATTCCCAGAACCTAAATAAGGAAGTGCAATAACTATAATAGGTAAGGTGTTTTTTAGATTTTGAAAATATATGATGAATTTCTCAATTTTAGTAATGTATGAAGTGAGGTTGGAAAATCATTAAAATAAATTATTATCTTACAAGAATGGTTTGAGCCGATACCACCGATATATTAGCAGGCCATACAACAAGATGGCGGACCAAACAGATGAGTTTGACTGAGGAGACACTGTAATTAAGGTGATTACCAGTCTTTAATAAACAACAGTAATAAAGAGCGATGTACACTTCTATCGAGCATTTAAGCAATTAGTGTTATATCACTTAAACTCGGCTACTTTGTCCGTCATCTTGATTTCATACATCCAGTTATATGGCCTGCTACTATATTTGTGGTATCGGTTGAGTTAGTTTATATACTATGTATTAAAGCTAACGAAACCTAACAGTTTTTTATAAGCGTATTTATAACATTACCAGTACAGGACTATTTTTTAATAATTATTCTACAGGTTAGAATGTTTATTTTTTTTTAGAACAAAGCCCTGTTTTATTGAAATATATGTGGGCAAAGTATTACCCATTTTGCATACGAAAACACGTACTTGTTAACCATACTAAATTTGTTCCAATACCGTGGGATGATCACCGACCAAAAGTTTGAGACTGTCATTGTCGCCCATTTTGGACATCTACACTACTAATAATAATGTTATCTTGGATATTTTAACACTGTATTGTTAAAAGACGAGTAATTTGAATAGAAAACAACAGTCTGTACCGAAAATGGTAACCTGATTCCGGACATTACGCAATGGCAGGAAACTGACCATTTCTGTCACCTCTAATAATTCAAAGAATTACAATAAATACACCGATCAAATAATAAATATCTGCGAGGAATTTGATGGAACAATGACAAAGTCAAATATTAAATCAAGGTTATACAAACAATACTGCAATCGAGATTTTTATTTAAAAAAGAATCATCGTGCAATGCGATAATGCAATGAATAAAATAACGAGAATTTACTTAATATATTTTAACAAACACACAATTTACTTGCAAGTGAGCAAAAAACACAAACAAAATATATGCATTTTCATAATCAAATCAAATAAGATGAAAAGAAAATTCATTGACTGAGAGCAAAATGCTTTTCATAAATGTCATATTGTGCTTTTTATTTTTATGTGATTGTATTTAAGTATAAAATTAACATTTTAAAATGACCTTAGATATTAAAGTCGGGACATGTCTTTTAAAAACTACCACAGGAAACATCATTTTTTTTAATATTTGATGGGAAATTTCTTATCGATTTATTTAAAAATATATGATTATTGTTATTATTTATTATTCGTATTCTTAAGGGATTAAATATATTTAAAAAAATATATATATGTGAGTTCAATGTAATTTTTTCACAGTATTTTTTAATTTGATCCGATGTAATATATTTTTATTAGTATTCCCCGCTGAAGCAATGTGATATTTTATATAAATAGCAAATGAAATTAATGTAACCCTTTTATCTTGGAGATAAATTGGTATTTTATATTTCTGTTGCAATCGACCGAATCAATATACCAAATTACTTCTAAAAAAATGGGACATATTAAATTCTTATGAAAGAATCACCGAATTTAATTAGATGATCAAATAATTAATCGTACAAATAAAATCACTTCCATGCGAACATTTAATTACGTAATTTTACAACGGTCATGTACATTTGTTAACTGGCGATTTGCCAAAATGTTTCTACATATACATACAGTGTTTTTACATGAAAGTGAAGGTAGAGGAGAAGAAAAACAGTAATTTTATGTGTATTTTGGCAGAGACGGCCATTTAATTACCAACGAGTGAATTTGAATTTGGAATCGATTCGGATTTCACGAGGCGCGACAAAATAATTACGAAATGAGGCAAAAGTGAAAGAGACACAATAAAAATATCCACACGTTCGTATTCCACCAAAACCTTTACATATTTAATTATATTAAACAATGCACTAAATAAATAAACAATTATATATCGATATTATGAAGCAATTATTTTATTTAAATCGTATGAATTTTTGATGAACAAAGAAGAGATCTTTAAAAATTCTAATTATTTTTTTTTATGTAGTGAACCATAGCTCGTAAACAGAGATGTGCCAAATTCAAACGAATATTGTAGTATTTTATCTTTTTTTCTGTATACCGCTCGATTAATCACAATTATGTAGAATTTATTCATACGAGTGCTTCAATAAGAAATTAAAATAAAACTATAATATTCGTTTGACCTTGCCACATAAATAAATCCATTTTGTTCCGGATTTATATCCGGAACAAAATGTTATTATAATTTTATTACTTTCGAAACACAATATAAGGTAATTTTAAACATATTATATTCTGGAGCTAAATGACACAGTATGCAAATCGGTTAATTATGAAACACTTATGATTGGACCCGCATAATAATAAATGAATACTGATATTTAGGTTTAAAGTAGTTTTTCATGCTTATCGTTAAAGAGTGGGTTAAAATGTATTAAAATAATATAATTCGATATCTTATCTTCATCTTGTGTGTTCAGTAAAAGGCTTTCGATTTATAATATTGCAATTTTTCCTTTCCGCCTCGTTACTTCTGTAAGTAATTCATACTTTCATATAAAAAGTATTCAAATAAATTTCAAGGATATTCCTTGATGCATTGACTCATAATAATGAGGATTTTCCGGGTCGACGGTATAATTCATCTTTGATTAATGAACCAATTTAAACAGTGTCAGTGTTACCATAATTAAATATGCAGTCATAAATTTCCATTTATTGCGATTCTAGTAATGGGTTTGCTCTATCCTAAACGGCCGTAAATTTGCTTCGGAATTAAATAAACAAATAAAATTACTTATAGGTGAACGTAGAATGGCGTCCTTCGAACATTCGATCTTCTTCGAAGTATTTATGATGCATCATGAAAGTCCTCGTGATCATCATGGTGTCCTCACACTTTCATACTTTAATTGGAGCAGATTTAGCAACTTCACATCCATCTTCACCACGACTTTGTATGTCTAATTGCTTCAAACGTTTCGTAAAATAATACGAAATCGACATTGATGAATTGTTTTGTTTTAATCGGCCACGTTATGAAAGGATTCAATGGAATTCGTTCATTCATAAATACAATTACCCTTGTTTAATTGAATATCATTTGGGTGCAACATACATTTATTTATGCATTGTGAAAACAAGGCTTTTATCATATAAACCGATTAATATTACACAAACAAACATAATAAAATATGCTATTTAATCGATAATGATTATACTAAATATAAAATAAATAGGTACTATTCAACTGTATATAAAAATTATTATATTGTAAACATTTGACAGGATTTCAGCCATTATACAGGGGGGGGGCTTGATTTAAATGAGAAAGAATATTTTTTATTATTAATTAAAGTTGAGTTAAAAAAAGACAAGTTCCTAAAGTATTTAACTGACAAAATACACACTTCACAGAAACAGCAGATTACAAGATAGATAAAAGGACGAAATATTTAATAATAGAAAATATTAAAAAAATACTATTTTTTCACATATTTTTTGGTACATTAATATTTTCAGTTTGTCCACCCTGTATAAAAAGAGTACCATTAGCTTTTTGTATGGTCATTTTAATATAAATTATTAATCCGTTTAAAATATTTTATATGTTAATGAATGCTAATTTCATATTCGCGTATTTTTACAAACTATTTACATATTTTTTTAAAGTAAACTGTCAATTTAATTGGATTTCTTAAAATTTATAATAGCCAAAAATTCATAGTAATGTGTTAAATTAGTTTAGAATTATTCGCACGTATTTATTATCCGCTCGGACATTCACGTACGTATTTACTTTTGTGACCTCAGACTTTTGGTGGCCATTTCACTGCATAGAATAAGTAAGTTAATTTTAATAAAAATAATATATCTTTTACAAAAAAAAACACACAACTTGATAAATTGGTTTCCGTTTAAGTGATGTTATTTGGCATTCTGAGCGAGGACTTAAGCCGGCTCACATATTCTTTGATCAAATTCAATGTGAATTCTCATGGTGCATGTTAAACCTTGGCTAAGACTTTATAAGCAGCTGGTCAACTTCCCTGTCGATGTCACTGACGACCTTCGAGCTCGTCTCTCCTTTCCAACAGACCTTCAATGCCACACATCTTCCAGACCACCATGAGGAATGCGACCATCCACCAACCATAAAAATAGGACATGTTATAATCAATCCAGTCTACAGCAATTGCATGGCTTCATAATTGAAGCATCCAGTTCAGCAGAAGGAATGCGATCGGATACACAAAAGCCTGCTTATTTAGACACGTGATATCATTCGACCGTAATTATATGTTCTGAAATCTAAATACGATATTGTGAAAGGTCGACAGAGGTTTACTTATATGAGTCGTTGTCATTCTGGGACTATATAGAACAAAAGTGAATATACAGTGAAACCTCGATATAACAAAGCTCAAATAAACAATATATCTGGATTTTGATATATCTAGTCTCGTTAAATCTAAGTATTTTTATTATATAGAGGTTTACAAACACTCATGTTACATATGTATGTCTTTTTATAAGCGTTGGACAAAAATTACTAAAGAAAACACCATATTAATTAGAATAAATCTAGAATACAAAGTGTGTAAATTAAAAATTATATCATGAGATTTAAGAGAAAATTATATCTAAGGATTTGCAAGTTGTTTACATAGCCCAGTCAAATTAGGGTTTTTCCTCGGAATTTGAGCAAAGAAGCTGTAATTTTGTATACATCTTGATTTTCTTTCTTTCGATTTTCTAAGGGTGGTCAAAAAAATCGAATGAAATCAGGAAATCAGGCAGAAATGAAATTTTCAATTAACTAAGTAGAAACTTTTTCTTCCTAATTTGATTGGGCTAACAGTAGGTACAATTCTTGTTACATATCATTGTGCTTTCCTAAATATTATTCAAAACTTCGATACATAGAAGTAAAAAATAGGCAAAACTAACGACCAAACGAAAATTCATTATATCGAGGATCTTTTAAATTTTTTTTTGATAAAACGTTGCTATACAGAGGTAAAATTAACATAAGGATTGATTAGAGTTTCAAGGGGAATTGATGTTATATCGAGGATCCACTGTATTAATCTAAGCGATTTGCAAATCCCATGGATAAAGAAATAAATAATAAAATACTCAACCCGTATAAAATGTAGAACATTCAAAACGATCGTAATAAAAAGCCTTGAGAAGCTGCACATTCCTCGCGTGAAGGTGTCAATGTATGAGCTTTTATAGCATTCATCTGCATAGGACTAGCAATCAAGTTTACGATCCATTGGATTCCATTAACGACTATTACAATTATCGCGAGGACGTGATAAAATATCTGATGATGCATTGAGGAATTAGATTGTATTCCTCTCATATAATATTCTTCCAAATAAGAATGTATCGAGGATAAAAGGATTGAATGACAGGAGCGCGGCCGCGGCCATAATTAAAATAATCATGATAATTTAATGTACAGACCAACAAAATAAATACGATAATTTGTAATAATGATGGTATGTATAAGTACCTCATATTCTCATGATCATTTACTATACATTATTTCCGCTTGTCTTCAGGAACTGGTATTTCCAGTGGAAAAACTGGCTTTGACCCATGACAAGCCAATAATAAGTAACCTAGACGCTGGAACGTTATTCCAGAATACTTTTAATGTGCTTTAAATAAACAGGCATCATGTAGACCATTTAAATAAATTAAAATAAATATTTTTCCATACGGTGACTGACTACTAAATGAACCAGCAAGATTGGCATTTTAAACAAACTAGTCAATTTTATATTATTCCCCACCGCTTATCAAGAACTTCATCAATGATTTACCTTATTTAAGAAAAATAACATAGCTTTTATTGAGTAGTACTACTTTAATGCTTATGTTGTATATACATATTTGGATAAGAAAATGAGGCTTTAATTATGGTTCATTGAACGACTTAAAATAAACTGAATGTATATTTTTTTCCACAAATGCAATTAGTATCACATATTTCGTAAAATAATGCGGAAAAGAACAAATCCATTGTTTATTATTAGGTGTAATTTCCTTTAACGATTTCGTGAACAACTGTCCGAATTGCAATTGTTACACAGATTACAAATTTTAAAGGTGTTGAGAATTGTTTCAATAGTTTATGGAGCATTTTAATGATATAATCACGTATTTGAGATGTGCATACTTTAGCTACAACAACGGTGTGAGAATTCTACGAATTCAGTTTTTATGATACATTTATTATTTGCACTAATTATTACTCGATATAATCATAACATTAATTACATTATTACATTAACATATCGTGTTGGCAAATTAACAATTAAAGCCGTATGCAGTAGGTTTGATCGCATTGTCACATTTGCTCTACAAATATAAGAAACAAAGAGTATATATATATATATATATATATATATATAGTATATATATATATATATATATATATATATATATATATATATATATATATATATATATATATATATATATATATATATATATATATATATATATGTATAAAGTGTGAGATATATAAGATAGTGAATATGAACAAATAAATAGCGCAATTTAAACGACAAATACGGTCAAAACTATCGTATAACAATATTGTTAAATAATGAGTAAAAATTGATACATTTATGCAAATAAGCATAACTTATAGTTATTGTACCGCAATTAATAAAAATATTTAGTTAAATTATCTTTGGAAGCAATAAAGAAACTATGGAATAACTATTTTGCCGTTCTTCCATATAATTTAACTGATAAAAACCGACACTGTAACAAAATGGTTAAATAGCACATGAGTCGTATATATAAATTATTAAATATTTGGATAGGTTATTTAATGAATTTGGTTTTTTATTTGTGGTATACAATTCAATTATCTGGCATATTTTTTTCTACCATCCTAATTAATCAACTTACTTCAAAAATAATAAAATGTTCATTCTATTTTTCTTTTTCAAAGCATTTGAATATATTTTCGAGATGTTGAAAATTATGAGCAAATTCAAATTATTAAGAATTTAATGTTAAAACTATGAGATCATAACGATAAATTATCACGCACTTTAAATTTTATGTCCAATTATTTGCTTTAAAAAATAAAACTCAATATTATAATATAAATATATGTGAAAACAACACAACACTGGAGATATTTGGAATGAAAATTTTCCACAATCCATGGGCGTGGGATTTTTTTAAACTGTTATTGAAATATTTGTTATTCAGTGGCATTTTCCCGTCTGTCAGCGAAACAAAAAAACTTTTCTTTTATTATGTAATGGAGACGATGAAGGAAAAGATGCTCCGACTCTGTGACCGCAAGTTGTACAATGAAACACTACAATAGGAAGAAATTAAATCATTCATTTTTACAACCGAATACACTATTTTGTACGTGTATGTGCCGCTCAAATAAACATTGATTGGTAAAAGTCATCCTGTTTAATATTATGCACATAAACAAACCACTCGAACGAAAGTCATTTTTTTCGTACTAACTTTTCTTATACCGCGTCTCGGTCATTACCCTTATGTAATTATCAAAAGAAAAAATATGTAGATATAAATAATTAAGAGAGTATACAAAATAACAAAATATTTAATCGACTCACCGCTATTGCTTTTTATATTATGGCACAGCAGACACACACATAAAGTATTTATTTGAAAAAGCGTGGCGCGAAATAATGATTGTACGCGAGCTCCGATCGACGCGGAGTACGAGCGAAGAATAAACGGTGTAAACTAAACAGGTGAAGGGGCGAAGCCTCCCAGGATGATCAAAGGAGGGGCGGAGGCTCCTGAACAAAACACTGCCTACATTGGACACTGCAAATGTAACCATTAAGACCTTTCTAATTTAAAATATTCTTGACCTGGAATTCCCGCGTCTAACAACAAAACAAATGAACAACACATAACAATTTTTAAATTTCGAATTCTATAAGAATAAAATCTCCCCATGACAAAAAAAAACATGTCTGTACTCAAATTTATAAGTGCATAGCTTCAAAATGTCTAAACTAGTACAATTACTAACATATTATCATCAAATTGAAATAAGCAATTAAAAAGAAATTAACTAAAATTAAAGTGTTATTTGGGTTCTTCCAATAAAATAATCTTTATTTAATTAATTTGACATGTTAACTGACTTAAATGTAACATTCATCTTTTCCCGCAATAATATAACCATTAACTATTTATAAACTAGGGTTATTCTAATTGAAATTTTCAATTTGTTAATGTTTTGGACATATGGACGGCAAATCGAGAATATGAACATCGTGAGTTGAATGAAACTCATGATGTTCATATAAATACCACAGAACGACCACCGATTTTAAATATGGGGCTCAGTTCCATAAAGATTTTTAATACCTTAATACATTAAGAACTATTTTTCTATTGTACCTGCCCGAATTGGTTGAATGATCTGTACATATAACATAAACACACCTTAGACACATATACAACATGTTTTTAATTGAACCTAAAATCTTTTTATCTTCATTATGTAATGCCAGTACGTATATTAAAAAAATATACAAAAACGGGCCTAAGCATAATTTTGTATATATTTTTTTTTATTAATAATAAACTAATTTATTATGACAGATTGAGAATCTTCGGTTTTATAAATGAGTGAATATATGTTGTCATTAGAGAATAATAAAAACAACTTTATGATGTCATCACACTAGTTCAAGTTCAAGGTCAAGTTAAATTTCGATAAACGTCAACAAGGTATTGTTTACTTTGCAAAATGCCTAATGCATTTTGGGTGAAATTACGCTGTACCGTACTTTGTTTACATAATCAAATCAGGCGGTCAATCACCTAATAAGTAAATACGCAAGATTATCAAACTTTTTAAAATAATGATTAAAAATTGAAAAGTTTAACTAGCCGACTTGGACCATTAAATAAAAGTGTGGTTGTGTTACATTTAATGTACCATTCTTTACATTTAATTATTTGAGTATCAATAAAATACATGTTGTATATATTATTATGCGAATGACTAGCGATTATTTAAATAAACTATACAGAAGAAATGCTACAGAAGCTACGAATCAATACTTATTACAACGTATACTATAGTATTTAATTGATTTATTTAAACGCTACTAAAAAGATTGAAAACAATAGAATAAACTTAACGTGTTTTTATGTATTTATTATTATTTTTTTAATTTAGTACTCTAGTTAGAATATCAATCAACTTTCTATAAATAAGTACATTCGTTCTTTACAATTTTTTGATGGTACGTCCGAGAATACCATATTTGTTTAGATTTAAAATACATATTATATAAACCTTTCTCCCTTCGAATCAATCAAAACATTACTTTTGTATGGATTTAATAATGTAATAGACCGGTTATCCAACTACAAATAATACATTTCACACGAATCGTCTGTCGATAAATAAAAAAATGTGAACTGATCGCATTCAAGGAGTTTTGTTTTAAAAGTTTTAATATCGACGAGAGAATCGCTTTAAAATTTCACTTTATATGGAAAATAATACCATAATAATAATGAATTGTTTCTTTATAAAAATACACTTTGATCCACATTTACTTGATATTATTTCGTACACTATTATATAAGAATTATTTATGTTTGTACAATTAGACGTTTTATTCAATAATTTGCATATATACAGTCACCACACATTTATTAGCCTAATAATTTCAATTTCAGTGTATACAAATATGTATTTATTAAAATGTACGCCCTCCAATTTAATGTAAAATAGAGAAAGTCGTGAATGTTATGTATATTTTGCAAGATTTTAAAATTCATCCGAATCTATTGTTGAGAAATTTGGATCAAAAATATGTATTATTTATTATAAATCGTTCTAAACATCTAAAAAATATCAATTGACACTCCTATATTATGTATTGTATTTTTTTGGGTAAATTAAATAATTCTATAAAATATCTATATAAGCAATCTACGTGATGATCATTAGCGTGCATTTTGCAAATAAACAATAATAATAACTAAATATGTGAAGTCATACTCTTTTCAGATCGTTTATAAAGCTAGTTAGGCCATGGTTAAATGAATGGTGTAAAGAAGAAGAATACCCACTACAACTAAAAATATACATACAACAGACGAAAAACGTCTATTTAGATAATTTTTAATAATTTTTATTACAAATGTTGATAGTTTCAATCCATTTTAAACATTATACCTACAAGCCTAACTCAAGAATGAAATGTATATTTATAAATACTGGATTTTACTGTGCGTGTTAAAAATAAAGTACCTTCATTTATCATTCAGGTGAATATATGTTTGGTATAGGCTAGAACATGTTAGTCTTTATAAAAATACATTTAGAAATTAATCATTAAATTTATTTATTTACATGAGTATTACATTAATATATATAATACTAGGGGTAATTTTAATTGAAATTTTTCAATTTGTTAATATTTTTTGATGTTCTGCTTGGTTTTTTAATAGGACGGTAATAAGTTGTTTATTTTTTCATTAAGAAGATGCTTGAATTTTCAAAGAAGATAAGAAATAAAATAATTTAATACGGTTTTCATATGATGAAAACACTCGTCACAATATTTAAAAAGCGAGTTTCCCAATGAGTACTTGCTTTTTGAGAATTGTAAATTTATTATCATTAAAATACCCGTTGCAGATTTTAGATATTATGTATTAATTGTAATAAAATATTATTCTTCCATCTGGTAACACTGCCTGTCATTATTTATAAAATATAACAGTTTACGATTAAATACCTTTTATTGACAGATACATGAAATGTGTTCTAGATAATAGATGAATCTACATTAGTTGCCGGTCAAATAGGACCATTTTACTATTTCTAAAAAGTCTCACTTTAATATGTTAAATGATGTTTTAAAATTAACATTTTTTGAAATTCATACATTTCGAACACAAACGAATTTCCCATATAATATAGTGTTTGTGTATATATAATATAAGCACGTGTTTGTTGCAAGACTGGATACAATAATATAGTTACGGAAAAACATGAATATGAGGCGTTCTAATACTGTTATTATGATATATTTTAGATAATATGTATTAATTGTAGTAAAATAATTATATAAAATATTATTTTTCCATCTGGTAACACTGATGGTTGAGGGATGCAGACAGACATACAACATACACACACGTTCAATAATTATATCTATAATTATGAAAATAGGTTTGATTTAGGTTAGAATAGTGAAATTTGTTAGTTTCTTTAGCTGCATCAGATATAACAACAACCGCGCCTGTTAAATAAAATGATATTGATCACGTTTACAAAGCAGAATCTTTTTAAAAATGATGAGAACATGGCAATGCAACAAACACTGTATGTAGTGTAGTGATTATATAAGTTGAATTGTGTTGAGTAAAAGCCTTACTGGATCAGTTTGCCTAACAGCCACTGTTGGGATAGGTCCGAGAACATCTGTGAGAAATAGACCAACATATACAAATAGCAAAAAAGGAGATTATCAATTGAATTACGCAAAGTCGTGAGAAGAGCTCAGAATCAATGCAACAATCTGTATCATCATTACTTTTTCGGAAAAACAATTGAATTAAAAGAAGTCTTTTCAGAATATACAAATTCATTGTGAGTGAATGAATATTATTCAGAAGAGCATTTTATACAATAAATTGAAAATGCACATGCATACATATCGTACTGGATACCCGGTTTAAAATATCGTAGCGTGTCTTGATTGACATCCGATTAAGATCAAGATAAGATAAAGATCACCCACAGAGCATTTTAATTTAATCAGGAGTCATTTAAGTATTTTATAGAGTCAGATTTAAAAGGCCTACACTGAAAAAGTGTGTTTAAATAAGACATTAGATAAAAATAGAGTGTGTCTAGTACGCAAGTAGAAGGAATGTGGATTCTTCCTCTTGGAGAATTATAACAGGCCTCACAATACAACCACACAGTAAAAGTTATACAAACACTATGGCCTTTTATATGTAGCATTTCAGAGTGATTTGGTTCGTACGTTAACGCCTAATAAGAGAGGTCACAATACAGACACATAGTAAAAGTTATACATACACCATGGCCTTTTATATGTAGCAATTCAGAGTGATTTGGTTCGTATTTTATTTTATTGTGTATAAAATATGAAATTCTTTGAGATAAATGATTTTAACTAAAGACCCAAATTACTACAGCTTATTTTAGATAATAGGATATTTCATATTAAGTAAAATACAAAATTCTAAATAATGATCAGTCATAGTCAATTTGCAGAAGCTTTCTTATTTAATGTATATGTATAAATTAAAGTAAGTCATTACTATTGGGATTATATTCGACCTGAAATCATTTGATTTAATTTAGAAGAAAGTTGTTGGTAATTCATGAATGAAAATAAAACGAGTTCTTCAAGTATTGTTAGCAAACCCATATCGAATAAACTTAATTTGAACAATCAATAAAATATGATCGTCGTGTTTATTTTATTCCGGTTTATAAGCATCAAGTAACACACATGTTTATCATGATCTAGATACAATAATATGATGGAGACTGTGAATAATGTGTGTATTTATGACATGTTTAGATTTGGATGTCGCGTTTTCTCCGTCATCTTTCTCCGTCTTTGTTCTCTTTTCAAACACGGCCATTGCGCAATTCGACCTTCCGGCTCTTTATAAAAAAAACTAACCTACTAAAAAAACATTCACAAATACACCGTTTGATGATATTACTGTTTATGTAATAAATTCTGATGAAACCGTGTCTGATTTGTACTTGCATAAAGGGCGCCTAATATTCTTTAGATACGTTGAGGAAAAAAAAACATTAATTTGATATCAATAATCCCTATGTTACAGTTGCCTAACAAATTTACACCTATCGACCCACTTTTTATAACTAATATAGCGAGAAAGATATTGCAACAATTGAAAATACTTATTTTTATGGATGCGTAATGTTGCGTTAACGTGCGAAATTTTCCATTTCGGCTTGCGGCATTTTCGTATTTATCATAAAATCGAATCAATTTTCTGTAATATATAGAAATCTGTTTTGTCATCGCGAGATTCTATTGCAAAATACAATCAACCGAAGGGGTTCCCGATTAAATATGCGATTCTAACATAAAAAATATATTTTTTAATAAATTTTAGTGGATAATAGGGATAAATAAAGGTTACAAAAAGTCACGTTGCGGCATCTTGTTTGAGACGCGATGTTCAGTACGTCAATTATATGAAATGTGTAAAAAAATATGTAAAAGCGATGTAAAGAAGAGAAAGTCATACATGTGTGTGAATATAATTTAGATATTTTATATGTATAATACTTTAGCCCGAAGACAAAGTCGTGGTAGATTATCTTGGCAGATTAGATGGTCCATTAACAGATTGGATTTGCGTACTCTTCTTCATTTCACACCTCGTATCATAATATTTCAATTAGCTATCTCATATTGTTGATTGAATTTTTGGTACAAGGTTATTAAAAAAGTGTATAGGTATAATTAATACCGTAAAGAAAAATGTAAGAAGGTGTACTTATATCTACTGTTTTCAAAATATATGCTCCACCAAGATAATATCCATCTTATTTTTTTTTTAGGTATTGCAGTAACTTGGTTCATTTTGAATGAACAAAAATGAAATTGTGCTTGGACACTTGCACTATTATTAACAAAAAATCCATTCATTAACCATGACCGTTTTGAAAATTAAATAAAACAAAGCGGATCCTTAAACTTCGGACTGACCCTCAGCAGTGCTAATTGCTGCACTAGTAAATACCCTCATTTATCAGTACATATTATGTACAATTTAAGTAGGTATCTTCATAACCAAACTCAATAAAATATTCCTTAATAACATATGATCGGGTATTGAAAAGATACCACTATTAAAACAGAGAAGAGTTACTTTTTCTTTAATAAATATATATTATTAACCAAATAACGAAAATATGGAGACAATGGAGAGTTATATTCAGTAATAATCAATATCGTAAGTAGTTCTATTCTATAACGATATGGTAACAAATATCGACTGACATAGAGGATCAAATTTGTATTAACTCGTAAAAAAACATCCTCCTGCTTAGAGTATGAGGAATATTGGTCTTTATAATCATAGGTAATAGTCCAAATATTCGAATAAAATGAAAATGGTTCAGTTTGAAGTCAAATTTTGTACAAGGACGCGGATCGTGATGATGTGTACAAATTTCAGGTTCACTACTTCACTTCAGCTTTACAAAGTCAAATATAAGAATTAATACTTAAGATTGCAAATTAATTATTAGTATATGAGAATGGAATTATAAATAAATGTTCACGTTTGATCTGTTGGCAACACTTTGGAGCATGCAATTTTGACAGTTGTCAAATGGAAAGGAAAATGAATGAATCTGGGGTTATAGCAGGACGACATAGCACTGATTGTTGGCCATGCAGATTAGTTAGTGGCGGAGGACTTGTTGGAATTGGATTTTACCTTTATAAGCAAAGTACTAGTAACAAAGCACCTCTAGGACGAGCTATATTGACTTCCCTTTCAGTTTGTTAGTTATTTACCTCTGACTATTATTATTTCACATGGAGAGTTAGAAAAACATTTTTTTCAGGTTCTGCTGGTTTTGGTGTAGCAAGAATAGCAGATCTACCACCATTTAAGAATAAAAGTTCATAAATTTAAAATTAATCTACATACATAATTGTTTTATTTCATTTATTTAAAAATAAATTAGAATTTTTTATTAAGAAAGGACTTTAAAATATATATAATATTCACCCAGCATCCCAATTGCTTCTCGTTATTATTATATGATGTGGTAAACTAGAACTACAGTTATCATTGCTGATATCAAAACTATCCATATGAAACATAAAGAGCAAGAATCACGAAGATCCCAAATGCTTAAGTAAAATCGCATTGTATTTCATACATCCTCTACTTTGTAAATTGGAAAAAATGTCATCCTGGCGTCTTTGTGATTATTGTTGTATTATATCTCATATACATATTTGAGCCGCCTTGTGGCCCAGTGGTTAGTGTAACGGATTCGTGAGTGAAGACTCCGGGGTTCGATTCACGACACCGGAGTCACTTGGTAGATCTAGCTTAGCAAACTAGATCTTAAGTACTCATTGCTGTGTGGTGGCCTGGGAAACCATCTCTACTATATTCTCCCGTAAAGGCCAAGGTGGCCTGGCCAACCCCTTATAAAGGGACTCCCACCAATAGGGAAGGCGTCACGGTATTTATTTAAATCTCATATACTCATGGTAATAAATAGCCCCTCAAATATAGCATATTTTTACTTTTTACTATCCATTTATCCATGCTTATTTTTTTAATACTTCACTAATTAAACAATGTACATCCTGCATTGAATGATATTTTATAAATACTAAAAAAATCATATGGTGAAAAATTTCTTTTATTTATAAAAAAATAATAAAATATATAAATTACGATAAACAATAATTAAAATCCGACTTTTCCCAAAACCGTATCAGTTTTAGGATTTGCAGTGATTTTTTGTACAGCGACCAAGGCTTCATTTATCAACGTCTGCAGGCTTCTCAATTCGGATATAAACATCAAGTTTAAGACATCTGCAGGTGTTTCCGCCGATTCCATAGTACTGTTCGGCAGAGGCTGTGGGTGTGGAGCAGTTTTTAGCACAGTTGCCAAGGCACTGAGTCGAACGCGGGGATCAGGATGAGGACCGACACAGCCGATGGATGCTAATTCAGCTACACCCGTTGCAAAAGCATTGCTGCTAACTGTAAAGGGCAATAATAACACATCAGTTGTGATCCTTTCATGTATTATACGGCATACTCACAATCTAAACTATCCAACGGATTGGCTGTGACAAGATTGGGCGCCGAGGCTAGTTTCGAATTCTTTTCTGCCATTGCCGAGTTGTATTTGTTTGCTATTCAGATAACCCGTCAATTAATGGAAGTGTTAATTTGTATGATAATTTTCTTTACCTTGATCGGCATATTCTAATCGAATGGCATAGGAAAGCAACCATGAGAGCTTTTCTACTGATGACTCTTTTATTACTGGACTATTGAGATCAAATTGGTACTTTTCAAATGCACTTTCCCATTCAGGAGATTGTAACTGCCGAAGCGTCTCCCTTTCTTCTATTTTGTAATGTCGAATTTTTTGGTCTTCCAACCATAAAACACAACTTCTATATTCTGTTTCATCTATAAAACAAAATATACATTTTTATGAAAGAAAGATATGCACTGACAACGATTTTGAGGTTAGTGTTATGAACGATGAAATTAAAAGGTATTATTAGAAAGTTTGAAAAGAAAATGTGGCTAAAAAGGCTAAGAATATTGGTTTGTTATTTTCAGTCTGTGGTTGTTAATTCACATAAACTTCAATTGTTAACAAATGTCACAAAAGATGAATCCTGTTAATTAAGTAGTGACTAGTCTGTTTTATGTTGTAGAGAGGAACAAAGACCAGCTAACCGTGGATATTAAACAAGTCAGGGTTGTGATGCTCCAAAGCCGATAGTTTCCTTTTAAGCATGACTACTTCAGTACTTTTCTTCTTCTTTTCACCGGCAATATCAACTGTGGTTGTACGCTTGTACACGTACTCATCTAAACAAATCGATCCGCATGTTTTCATGTTACAAAACTTTTTATATTTTTGTATAGTAGTAAATTATATTTTAATTACAAAACAACACACCGTAGAATTGAATTCATAAAAATAATATTCAAGAAATTTTTCATTTCCGTCCTAATATTAGTAGTATATTCAAATTCCAAATCAATTTGTTATTATTGAACGACTTATTTGAGATAACACATCAAAGAATTGACAAAAAAGACAATAATGATTGTTCGAAATGTATGCATGCTAAATAGATTGATTATTTTGTGCAAGTGTGACAGTAGAACACCGGCAGCGAGGCAGGAAGGATCTATCGCTGTAGTGACGGTGATAGGAATAGCGTTAGTGACGGTGACAGTGAGAACAGAGAAGAGAGAACAGAGATGAGCGAGGCGGAGACTATCAGGCTGACCGAGGACGGCGGACTGACCAAGAGGATCCTGGTGCAGGCCACCGATGAGCAGCGAGGAGATGGAAGACCGGCCAAGGGGTACACGGTCAGGGCGCATTACACTGGCACGCTGATGGACGGAACCAAGTTTGACAGCTCCAAGGACAGGAATGAACCCTTCGAGTTTGAGTTGGGCCAGGGTGAGTGACTTGCATTAGGTTAGGTTAACTGCTGATCATCCATAACGACCTCATTTGTTTAACAGAAAAGGTGATCAAAGCATGGGACATCGGTATAGAGACCATGTACAAAGGAGAAGTGTGTGTTCTGACTTGTGCTCCGGAATATGCCTACGGTGAACACGGATCTCCTCCTGCAATACCTCCCGGTGCTACGCTCATTTTTGAGGTCTTCGATCGATTCTTTCTCACTTTTTACTCATTTAATTTAACTTATTCATTAAAGAGATAATTTTTTATAGATTGAATTGATCGACTTCAGAGGAGAAGATCTCACCAGCAAAAAGAACAATGGAATAATTCGTTATACTATCGAATCGGGAACGGGATTCGATTCGCCTAATGATGGAGCATATGTCGAAGGTGATCTATTTAATTTTTGAAAATGTAATTACGAGATAAAGAGAATATTTCATGTTATGTATTTCAATTTTAGTCGATCTGGAAGGTCGTTTATCCGACAAAAAAGACGCTCCTCCGTTCGATGTGAGATCTGTATCTTTCAACCTCGGCGAAGGAAGCGAATACAACATCTGTGACGGAATAGAAAAAGCACTGGAGAAATTTCAAAAGGGTGAAAAGTCTCGTCTGGTCCTGCAACCGAGATACGCTTTCAAAGCTGAAGGAAACAAAGCTTTAGGTGTTCCTCCTAATGCCGTCGTAGAGTATACGGTCACTTTGAAATCTTTCGAACGAGCAAAAGAATGTTGGTCGATGGAAAATAGTGAAAAGCTAGAGCAAGCGAAAATATTCAAAGACAAGGGCACTGAGTACTTCAAAGCCGGAAAATACGCACTCGCCGTCAAAATGTACAAAAAGTCTACCTCGTTTTTATCATCAAACGTTGGTTTCGAAGATGTAATAAAGAAGAGGAATGAAATTCTTCTATCTTCATATTTGAATCTCTCACTTTGTTATTTGAAATTTAAACCTGCCATGCCCCTTGAAGCCAAAGACAATGCAAATAGCGCATTGGAAATCGATGAAAACAATGTTAAAGCCTTGTTCAGAAAAGGGCAGGCTTTCCAATTAATTGGTGATTGTGAACAAGCAATTGAGACATTTAGCCACCTGCTCGAAGTCGAACCGGAGAATAAGGTACCGATGCTTTGTTTATCACATTAACTCTCATCATTAATAAAATTATTTTCAGGCTGCATTCAATCAAATAACCATATGCCGAAACATCATTCAACAGCAAAAAGCCAAGGAGAAAAAAATCTATGCAAACATGTTTGAAAAGTTTGCTCAAATAGATAGAGAGGTAACAGGTCAGCCACAATTATTATATGTAATTTTAAAAATATATACATATGTACTATGTTAACACAACAATATGTTGGTCAATACCATAGAATATATTTTTTAACAAAACTAAAAGTGGTGTACAAAAACCACAAATTATCTATACATATTGTTATTATTCCCCATGTTTTGTATTGTGGTTTTGTAAACATTTACAGTTAAAGAGCTTTTTATTTTTTAGACAGAAAAGATGATAGCGAAGGGACTGCCTGATGTGATGGGTGAAGCCCTCGGAGAGTGGGGATCTGTAGCGGGTGAATGGGAAGACAAAGATAGAGATAATCGAGCACCCACCGAGTTTGAAAAAGAAAATCCAAACATATTAATGTTGGACAAAGACGGTCAGTTTCAGAATATGTGAAAAATCAAATACGTATAATAACTTCCATTCATTACGCTTATGATTTCCGATTTACTACTAAATCACTGATTTAAATATGTATGTCTTAAAAAACCATTCATTCCTATAATCCATAATAAATATACATAAACATATTTTTTGTTTTATTTATTGGCTAGTGGTGTACCACTGGCAAATTGATTATTTTATATGCTCGCTTCTTTCATTATAATCCACTCCATCCTGCAGTTGGCATCGGACATCTTTTTCATCACTATAGGAAATCTCATTATTTTACACTGAACACACACAATAAACTATCTTAGCTATTTATCATTATTTCAAAACTAAGCACTTCTTTAAGTTAGTCTGGTCATCGGGATTTTTTTTCATCGGAATTTATCGGGATTCGGGATATACGTGGACACATAAATGTTAACATGAACAAAACAAACTGCCATCATTCAATTTTTTCATACAATTCTATATCTAACTAATGAATTTCAATTCTAAAATCATTCTTATGAAATTTGATATTTGTTTGAAATGTGCAGATAAAGTTGATATTTTTATTCGGAAAAAATGCTCATTTTCTATCACGCTAAATACCAAATTATATAAATATAGAAATCAAAGCACTGTATATATTGTAATTCTTCAAAAAAGTGTGTTCAATAGCATACTTTTCATCGTAGACTTTTTATGCCCCTCAAAATATAGTATAATCCGAACAGGAATATAAATTCTGGGTGATCGGATTATTGAGGCTCTGTTTTATATATACAAAACCTATTATTCTACAACTATTCGCCAACTGTGTATTTGGATCTTTTGGCTGCATAGTAATTTCGTGGTTTATTTTCAAAGTATTAGTATTGAAAAGATACAAATGAAATGATACATATCATATTTATTCCTCTGTACATTATAATATCAGTCTCAGCATGTTGGTAATGTATAGACTTGTGTGTAAAGCACTTAAATATAATTAGTGTACATTGGTGTATTTATTTATGAATGATTGAACAAAAATACTACAATGAAATCTTGTAAAATATTTCTTAGTTCCATTATAGAAATAATGGCAGATTTATTTAAAAGTCAATATCACATTTCAATATTTTATTTGTGTGAAGATAGAAGATAACAATATAAAAATATCATTTAATTTGCTATTGTGTCGTGTAAACTGTACCTTACACAGTTCGCACTTGTATCTCTATAGCCACAATACAAACGCTCATTCAATTTTGAATAAACGAAAAAAGAGAATACTGAGGCAAGTAACAGTATAAAAAAAAGCGATAATAAGGAAATGGATTAACAAAAATTGTCTTTCGCAAAATTGATTATGTTATACAAAAAAAAATTAAAAATTATTACATTACTAATTTATGAAAATTGTACATCAATATAAAATGTATTTACAAAATTCGTTTTTTTTTCCGAGCCAAAAAAAAACATGTTTGCCGGGACCTGTTGTTGTAAAACGATAATAACAAATTTAATTTCTTCCATATACCTTAAACGTAAAAAACTCCAGTGATTGTTATTCAAATATAAGTAGATGATTGTAATGTTAAATAAAATAATTAATACTACGTAATGAACACTGGCCAAACGCATATGGAACTAGGATTATCTAGTTGAAAGTTTGAACTTAATTTACTGTCCTCTCCTGAATCTCCATTTGGAGAAGACTCACTATTGTGTTTGTCGTAACTATTTGTAGGTTCACAAGTGTCAGCACTGTTCTCATCTTTCACACCGTCATCATTTGTTATTTCTTCTTGTTTCTCCTCCTTCATTTCATTTTCAGGAAGAACAAGCCCACCCGAAGAATTTGTGGACGTTCTTGATTCTGAAATTTCACTATCCACATTTTTTTTGTCCTCTTTAGCCTTATCATTTTTAGTTTTGGCCTTGATATGAGTGCCGTAATGTCTTCTCATGTCACCTTTCATCCTAAACTTCTTGCCGCAAATTTCACATCCGTGTGGTTTCTCGCCTAAAACACTCATTATTATAAAATTTACACATACATTTTATCACGATCGAGAATATGCTAAAATAACCTGTGTGAATTCTTCGATGATTTTGCAAATAAGAACTAGCTCTGAATGTTTTACTGCAGAATTCACACTGATAGTTCTTTTCTCCAGTATGGATTCTACGATGCAAGATGAGAGAATATTTTCGGGCAAAATCTTTACCACAATATTCGCATTTATGGATTTTCTAAAATAAAAAAATATTTTTAATAAAATGAGTACTATAAATCGGTCAACATGCAATATTCTTGAACAAAGAAGACAAAAATTAATATTAAAAATGAGTATATGTATTTTTTATTTACTTGATTGGAATGCAATGATATGAAGTGATATTTCAAATCACCCCACTGTCTAAACTTCTTATCGCAGTGATCACATTGATGTGGTTTGTTTCCACTGTGTAATCTTATATGGACCTAAAAAAAACATTATTTAATATGTAATATAAAATCTATACAAAAAATTGTAAATTAGTTACTTTTAAGGCACTTGGGGAAAAGAAACTCTTTTTGCATATTTCGCATGTGTGTGGACGATGTCCTTCATGCGAAAGCATGTGATATGTTATGGAACTCTTATGTTTGAATTCTTTGCCACAAATGGTACATTTCATAGATTTCAATGACATTTCTTTTTGTATTATTTTTGTTATTTCACTATTCGAGTTACAACGATCAACTATATCATCATCAATATCTTCAGCATCGCAAACATCTACATCTCCATCAATCATTTGTTGGAGTACTTCATCTGTAAACCAAATCACTTGTCAATATCTAGGTGGGAATAATAAAAATATGTACCGACCTTTCAATTCTATATGACACAACTGGGCGTGCCGCGAATAATCTTTTTTGCTTCGTAAAGCTTCACCGCACATTGGACAAGAGACAACCTCTCCAACAGTGTCCATCTCCGAAAGACTATCCTGACATTCAACCGATGAAACCATATTGGTGTTGTCGTTGATACTCAGTCTATCGGCATTTACATCATCGTTTGTGATTTTATCGTTTGATTCACTCACTTCTTTTTCATACCTACAAAAATTTTAACATACATATTTCCGTTTCTTTCTTAAAGAGATTTATAAATATGTTACCAATTTTTATTTGAGGGAATATGCCCTTGATGTAACTGTCCATTCTCAATGATAAGATGAGGCAGTATGTATTCTTGATTATTCATTGTGTTTTGAATGAGGATTGCACTCGATTGAGATGATAGATCACTTTGAAGAAATTCTTCATTTTCAGTTGCATCGACAATTACATGAATTCCTTCCATTAAATCTTCAGGTTCGCTGAACTCTCCGACATCTTCAATCTAATTAACACAATATAAATAATTTAATACATTTTTTTAAGACGCAAAGGCCCATCTGGTGTATTGCAAAAATGTGGGTTGTGGTCTTAAAAAATTAGAGATTTAATAATGATAAAAATAATATACCTTATGAGCATCTTTCAGATGCTGATCATATTGTTTTTGTTTTTTGAAAACTTTATGACAATGTTCACAAGTATATTGCACAACTTTGTTCAGCAATTGGTGATTAAGGATACTTTGATGTTTCATCGCTTCATCATAAATATTATGATGGGATTTGTCTAGTGATGAAAAGAGATTAGATTTTTCAGCCGCATTGAACAAACTCTTTTCAGCATCGTAAACCACAATTTTGCTTTCATTGTACAATGATTTAGAGGCATCGGCTTGTTCGAGTGATAGCTCAACCAAAGAATCGGGCAGTTGAGAATTTTCTGCCATATTTTCATCAATCTGAAATTCAAACAGATATTTAATATTTTTGACAATGTTTTTATTCTAATATTTAAATGGATAGTTTACTTTGTCTATTTCCAGAGATGATGTATCATGGTGTAAATCGTTGATATCCCCTCCAATCATAATAGAAGTACTATGTGGTTCATAATGTTGCTTTAAATGATGGAAAAATTGCAACTGGTCATTTCCATAGTACTCTCCACATATTTGACAGATAAATAATGCTCGATCCTAATTATATACGAAAAACATATTTAGTAAAGTTTTAAATATATATCTACAATTTGATTATTACCGGTTGGATCGAGCCATCGACTAAATGAGATGATTCCAATTGATGATTGCCACTTCCAGAAAGAGAAGCATCATTTACTGCATCCACTAAAAGATTATCATCAACATTTTGTTCATCTTTAGGCAAATGTTGAAGGATGTGAGGAGTGTGTTTTTTCAATTTTTTAGGAATTCTTTTCTTATGGGGGAGAATTTTTCGGTTCTGATGTTGTTTAGCACCATCAAGAGAATGTCTCACATCGAGATCACAGTCTTCATTATCAGAGCGATTATCAATATCATCAATATTCTGAAATAATAATATTATCATCCAATAACACATTAACAAAAATAATATTTTAATAAATCATTTTCAACCTTTGTATTTTTTATATAATACTGTAAGTTAGATTTGCCATGAAACCACATCGAGTCAGGTATTTTTTTCAACGGGGATAAAGATTGTAAACCTGAAACATCTGCCAAATCACTGGCTCGCAACTCAACATGATCATCCTACAATTGTCAATAATATCATTAGATCTAAAAACTAAAAAAACATGTAAAATACATGTATACTTACTAAATTTGTACTGTGATATAGTTTATTAGAATGCTCTAAAAGAGAATTTGAGGATTCAGCATTAACCCTTTCAGATACAACCTGAAAGAATAAAATTCTTATATGTAGAAGATTATAGAAAGAACATCACAAACAATAGATGGAATAGTATGGAAATATTGGTGAATACTCAGTAAACATGAGAAATAGCCACCATGTGGTTAATGTTGTGGATTAAGAAGTCTCTAGTTTTATCCTCGTCACCAACTATTATTTTCCACTATTACCACTTATCGCTGTTTGGTGGTTTCAGAAACCTACTATATATTCTCACAATGGCCAGAGTGACCTGGCAAAAACTTTTCGGTCATTTATACAAAAAAAAAATAATGAAAATCAAACATTGCACAATAATTGTCAAAAAATAACTTAAGGTATAAATATAAATATGTGCATGAAATACCTTAGCTATATGACTGAGATCATGAATGATGGGATGTCTCCCAGATTGTTGGACAAATTGAACGGCCACTAAAGCTTCAGCCAACTTTCTTTCCTCTTCAGTCAATTGCTCCACGATAGAGACTGCACTATTATTACTATGATTATTTCCTCCGGTGTTATCATTTCCCACCGTAGCTGCATTAAGTAATTCATTACTCCACACGTCGGATCCCAACTGTACACCAGATGTGTCAACGAGTTGCCTAATAAATACAATTATTGTTATAATAAATGAATAATTGGGGTTAGTTGTTTTTAATGTTAGTTAGCATACCTGCACAGAGGTTGCCCACCAAAGCCAGCGTGCATAACATTGATGATTCTTTCAGCGGCTTCACTACTCGACAGACCAAGTTCTTCAGCGCTGGAACTCTGTAATGTGCAAGATGCAGGATTATGAAAGTGATTAAGAGTAGTTGTGTTGTGGTTAGGAACAATAACAGACCTGGTGGTGCAGCGAGTAGTGAGACACAGAAACAGCAGAAACAGCAGAAACAGCAGGTCCTGGGACTGAGACTGACCGCGATCCTGGACCTGCAGCCGGCCCCGAGGGTGTGCCTGGCCCCGCCCCTGCAGTCCTCATGATGACCTGGAGTACTGATACTGATAGTGATAGTGATAGTAGTAGTAGTCAGTGTCAGGACAGCAGCAGGGATACTCCATCATCAGTCAGCAGGTCCCAGTCTTCACTATCGCTGTCATGTCTGTCATTGTCATCACTGTCACCGCCTGTTGACATACACCAACACACGCCTTCACATACTCCACCACATCTATACATACTCTTCAATCTACTCAGAACAATTCAAAATAAAAAAAAAACAACTAATTAATACTGAAAAATCTTTACAAATATCTTCGATAAATTTCTATGTTTTTTTTTTAATAATTAAAACCTACATTCAAGAAAATTTAACAAACCTATCAATCAATGACATATAAAACAATGGTTGAATCCGAATCAAATCATATACAATTATATATTTGGTACAAGCAAACACTGATAAAATATGAACTGTTCACTTCTTCATTCTATATATAAATTATTACTTGACGTTTACATTTCAGGTTATGTTTATATTGCTGAAAAATGAAAATAGTTCTGCTTAATCTCGATTTAAGCTACAGTGAAACATTTCAATTGATTAAGAAATAATGTAAGCATTTAAATATTCAGTTTGGCATGTAAGCAAATCGATCAAGAATATGATATGTTTGTAGAAAGATGATTAACAGTAGTAGTAAATTGTTGCTGAAACATAATGTCAGAAACATTGTTAATTTGCATACTAAGCCCACTTCTTCAGAAGTTCTTACAGCATATTTAAAACAATGCGACGAACCACCGTGGACATCATACTTTGTAAAAGTAATTTTAATATTTACTAATCATTCATACAACTAAATTAATTTTTTTTTTTTTCATTGAAATAATCAACAGTACAGCAGTATAAAAGATGATCAATTTGGCTTGGCCAATTTCAATTGGATAGTGGGAAAATCTAATTATCAAATTCTGAGAACCGGCTGCTATCCTTACATCAAATACCACTGCTCAAAAAAAGAACCCTGTGATTTAACCCTTGAAAATAACTTCATTAGATTTATTAAAATTATCAATTTCGGTATGTTATTGTATGAAATTTATGTTATCAATTAATTATGATTATTATATTGTAGGTATACCATGTCTCTTGTATGGTTTAGCTGCTACTCAATTGATAAAACATCAAGAATTAGTAGTCACTCCAAAAGGAAATGTGATCATATACTTTTTGATACCTGAAGAAAAAGGCTCCATATATTGAATTAGATAATTTTAGATGTGTAAATGAATTGGGATTTTCTGTGATATATTTAATAATAAAAGTAGTCCAACAATTAATAACAGGTTTTGTTATTTGAAGCATGTATTGTGCAATTTCCAACTTTCGTTCAAAATATTACCTGTAAAACGACGTTGTGATATTGTTTTAATGATTATTATATGAAATGAATTCTAGTGGAAATTGAAAATCCTATTTTCATAGAGCATATGTCTACATATTGCCAAGTTAACCTCAACAGTTCAGTTGACAGGCGACTGTCTTGTTATGTGGGTGTTTGCTGATTGTTCCTATACATATTTATTGAAAATAGTATAAATTATTTTAAAAAATGCCCCTCAACGTGTCTATTGTGAGTAAATAAATTTATAAAAATAACACACTTATTTTACAATTTATTTATAAAAAACCGTTCACATCAACCAAGGTTTTCAACTTTCTCTGAACATAATACGTAACATCGTTATAATTATTTTCTCACTAATTTAATAAAAGTATTTTTTTAACAATCTATTTGATTTGTGTACCGTTAATTTTTTAATTATACACCATGGAATAATAGTTGAATAAACAGACGTCGTTTCTTTTAAAATTCACACACTCGCCGTAGAAATAAAATGAGTAAGAAAAAATTCATTAAAAAAACTGTTTATTATGCATTTCTGGGGTTGTGTTAAAACATTTTATTCGCAAATTTTCCTCTTGTATATTTTGATCGATGCTTTCAATTATAATTAGTTTATGAAATAATATTATTTTAACCGGTCGTATTGGAAGATCTTGGCAATGATTTAAGGTGTCTTTCCTTGTTTTCTGTCTCGAGTCGAATTATCTAATTTTAGAAATATGTATTGTATTATGTTAGTTTTTTTTTTGTTCTGCGATCTATTACATCATATTATATTTTAATTTGAAATAGTAATTAAATAACCGGGTTAAATCAATTATTAATTGTCACACAAGTTCAGTTAAATCCTTAAATATTAACTCGGAACTTACAAATACACAATGTTTAATACATTTGTAAAGAGATTGTTAAATGCCCGTTTGTGGTTACGTTTATTTGTGGTCGAACTGCTTAATGTGTCGTATTATATTGAAAAATAATTAAATCTTGTTTTAATTCAGAAGACAACGATTTTATTAATATGTATTCGGAATGTATTTTTTCCTCGTTTACTCAATATGCTTAATTTATAACCATATTGTAGGCTTCCCACATTTTATCAATTGTTTCCTTAAACCCTGAATTATAATACCAAAAAAGCATAAACGGAAATCAATTTATTTTAAATCTTTGAAAAGATTGCCTAATCTGTGTCAGGAGATACAATATCTTATCAAATCCGATGCAAATTATGTTTTATGCACATTTTTTTAAAAGAAATGTGGTGTAGTTAATTAAAGAAAATAGACAATTTATGGAAAGTTCATTTAATCATTTAGGTTTTTTTTATTCCCATCGTGTTATCAATCTCTTGTTGAAATAGTTATGATGTGATATTTTTCGCAAATGCAAAACGTACTGTAAATTTTTTTTTTCAATCAAATACTACTTAAAAATTATGATATATCTAATAAGTAACTATCTGGCAACATTATTATTACATTTTATTTTAAATTAAACAATCAATTATTAATCAAATCATGCGATAAATGTTAAAAGTGCGTCCATCGGTTACGAATGTATGGAATAATTTCTATAACTGAAGAGGTTTTAAACCCGGAAAAATTAAAATAATTTTCATTAGTGGAAAAATAAACGCCCAATCAAAAAATATCGTTTATTGAAGGCCATGTAAACAAACAAGTTCATTGAAGGCATTTCATTGGTCGAAATAACATCATCAAATAGAGCTGAGTAGTATTGGTGCGTATACGAATAGAGCTGGGTAGTATTGATGTATACCAGATCTATTCGTATACGTACCGCAAGCACACTCATTACACTATTATATTGAATACGGCCGTTAAAATCAGCTGACACAATTTGACTAATTAAATGCTCTCCCGCCATAAAAACGCACGTGTTGTTTGTTGCACACGGACTGTACAAATTAGTATAGGGACGCAAATTTTCGTCTGTAAATAAAATGATTTTATTCCGTATGTTTGTAGAGTAAATATAAAACTTTAGACGGCCGTGATTGGTCACACGATATCATCATACTATGTAACGATATTATCAATCGGTTAGTTTGTTTGTCTACACACTATGAACATTGGGGAAAGTATTTATTAAAAATATGTTATGAATATAAATTTTCTCGATTCTGAATTTCCTCCATGAATGGTGTTCTTCTTAAAATAAAATACGTGATGAATTTATGTAAAAATGGAGAGGGTTTAGAGGTCATCGTCGTCTTTGACAGCTGTAACTGACGTCACGCTCAACAATCAGTCGTTTACGACTTTTCAACAATGCTTCATTTGATTATAATATCATTAGAATAACATCAGTTCAGCGTAAACTCTCGAACATGGAAGATCCGACCGAATTCGCTGTAAGTTAATACAGTTAACACAATTGTTTATCTGCATTGTGTTTAACTTGACTATGATTTTTATTGATAACGGTCGTATATTTTTATCTGTATGCTTTCTCTAGTCGATACCGCACGTAGCCGTTGTATCTTATCATGTCAGTACATTGAATATCAATCGAGAATACATTATTTAAGTCGTGTGTGTTTCAGTTCAGTTGTTTAGTAGACCGAGTCCATAAGCAGTTATTGTTATAATTTTAGAGTGTGCCATTGGTTGTTGGCATAGGCTGTGTCGTTGCCACTGCCATAATGGTTTCCATCCTTTGCCCCTGGTTCAAGTCAGATAAGAAAAAAAAGAAGGTGACATTACAAGATTCCAACACCAAATACTCTTTACCGCTGATCGAAAAGGAAGAAATTAGCCACGACACCAGGCGATACCGCTTCGGGTTGCCATCAGATGAGCATGTTTTAGGTGAATTTTCCTCAAAATTTAATATTTACCTCAATTATACATATATTTTTTTTAAGGTTTACCTATTGGCCAACATATCCACCTCTCTGCCAAAATCGGCGAGGATATGGTAATTCGTTCGTACACGCCCGTGTCCAGTGATGAGGATAAGGGTTTTGTGGATTTGGTTGTGAAGGTATAATACTGTTCATTTTAATTATATCAATGATGTATTCATTTAATTATTATTTTCTATAGGTGTATTTTAAAAATGTTCATCCTCGCTTTCCCGAAGGTGGAAAGATGTCTCAACATTTGGAGAGTTTGAATATCGGTGACACAATTGATGTCCGTGGACCTTCAGGTAGACTTGTATATGAAGGTCATGGAAAGTTTGCCATTAAAAAACTGAGGAAAGATCCGCCCACAAAAATCACAGCGAAGAAATTGAACATGATTGCAGGTAATTTAACGTCCCTAAGAATATATTTAATATACAATAGTGGAAATGGAATGTAACGAAGTATTTCAATTTTCCTTGAAAATCTATCCCCATGGAAATTTTATCTCTATACATATAGTGAAATTTTATAATTAAATATTGAATAAACCTTGATATAATGAATATCCGACCTCTATAAATATTATATCGAAGTTTTATTTAAAAACCTCCATACACCGCAGTTTTTAATGGTATCGACCAAGGCAAGAATAACAAGAATAGTACTGTCTAAATTTGTTAGAACTTGTAAATCTGTAGCAGATGACATAATTTTTTGTGTTCTTAATTTACACATTTTGTATTCTGGATTTATTCTAATAAATATGACATATGCTTTAGTAATTTTGCACCTCTTTTTGATTGTTCAGAATTTAAAGACGCATACGTAATATAAATGGTTATGAACTCGATATAGTAAATTTTTTTATCCACCTTCAGCTTCGTTATATCGAGATTCCACTATATTAATATATAATAAAATTTAATTTACAGGTGGTACTGGAATCACTCCAATGCTTCAATTAATCAGACACATCTGCAAGGATAAATCAGATTCAACAGAGATGAGCTTACTGTTCGCAAATCAAACCCAAAATGATATTTTAGTGAGGAAAGAATTAGAGGAGGTTCTCAAAGAATATCCTGAGCAGTTCAAATTGTGGTACACATTGGATACTCCACCAGAAAGTAAAGCATACAATTATTTATATGTATTTTAGATTTTTGCGCTTGAGAGAGATCAATGTCTTAAAGTTGAGTGAGCAATAAAAGTAAAAATTAAAAACAGTGTGTTCATGAAAGAAAATAATATTGTCACTGTTTAAACAGATTCACTGTTACATAAACAATGTATATTTTCAGATTGGGCTTACAGCGGCGGACATGTCAATGAGCAGATGATCAAAGACCACATGTTTCCACCGGGCGATGACGTCTTAGTGCTTATGTGCGGACCTCCTCCGATGATCAACTTTGCATGCTTGCCAAACTTGGACAAGCTCGGTTATAAAGAAGAAATGAGATTTGCCTATTGATTGATCACATGATCAGTTAATAAAAACAATTGTTGACTGTCGAAATGTCTGGTAGATTCAATTAGAATGATCACACACCATAATTACTTCAGTCCAGTTATACTTATTTTTTAACTGAGATATTTATTGAGAATTGCACAATTTTCATTAAAATACATATAAATTGTTATTACATTGAATGAAAGAATGCAATTATGTTAAGTTTTTAATTATATAATGAAGATCAAATAAAAGTCAAACTGTTCATATTTTTTTCATTTAATGTGTGTCAAAATTTTTATAAAAAAATGATTTTCAGCATTTGTTCAATTGTTACATTATAATAAAATTATCATTGAAGATGTTTGAGATTCAAATAAAATCCTTTTTGGACGGATTTACACAAGTAAATAAGGCACGTTAAATACATATGTGTTAAGGATCAGTCGTTTATTTGACTAATTTGATAAATAACAAGGTCATAGAGTGTGGATGGAATGCTTGTATAAATGTAAATATTAAACTACACCTTATTCTAAACTAACAATGTTTATAATAAACTCTTCAAGAAATGGCAGATAATTGATAATAGAAGTACACTCATTGATAGTGTCACAAATGAAGATCCATTGCATCGGTGGTCGAGGAAACAGAAACACCAAATAGTCTCGTCATAATATTCCCTGCAAATTGAGATTTCAAGAAATAATGAAACAGGATGGTCTATTTCATAAGTCATCGGGGTGTAAAATGTATTTACCTTTTAACGTCATACTCCTTTATTGAATTGTTCACATAATGTGCAAGTCGGAAATCGTTTGTTGATTTTCTACATCCTTCATAGTGATCTGTAGGAATGTCAGTTCTCAAAGATTGAAAATTGCTCAAACAATCTCGTGTTACTATTTCTTCGGCTTAAAAATTAAAAAAATCTTATATTTTTGTTACTATAATAAAGTGAAGTAACATACCTCCTTTTCTTTCAATCAATTTAACACAAATATCATTTTCTTCTGGACATTTATTTCCTAAATATCCCATTCCTTTCCAGTTGAAAGGTGGGTTACATCCCGGGAGTGCGGGTGAACATTGATAGCACCACAGACTAAACACTAAAATATATAAGATTTTAACATTGAATAGCAGAATTCTTACATAACATTTCACAGAATAATGTAAAAACCTGAAGGTATTGACGCAAGACAGATTAATAATAAACAAGTATTCATTTTGCTCGAGAATATGTTTTACAAACAAACCGAAAGTTCAACAACTGTCATCTGTCACGCCCTAATACACGCTCTTGATTCACAAAATGACATTGTACGTTTATAAATTTAAAAAAGAAAATTTTCGTTCAATCTCACCAATCGTGGATTAATTAGAATGAATTATAAAATTATTAATCAAATTCAACCGAAAATATATGTTTATAAATTGCGCTATTCTATGGATTACTTTTTTCAAAAAACTTCAGTTGTTTACTAAATCAAATAAATTCAAATAATGGATATTAAATCTCAAATATACTCCTCCTTTGTATGTACAAAAAATACCTACATTTTATTTATCCATCCTAGCAAATGTAGCAATAAAAAAAGCAGCAGAACGTATTAAATATTTGTCAAATTACTTTTATGATGAAGAGATTCTTGATATTTCATAAACAAGATAATCTAGAACAGAACATACACAATCAAAACGTTTTTTTCCATTTTTATCTCACAAAAAAACGTAGTAGCTTTGAATAATTTAGTCGTAGGTACCTACTAAACAATAAAAGTTGTGTAGATATCTACTATCTATGTAAATTTTTGTTATTTTACCAGTAAAGGACGTCTTGTTATATTTTGCGATTGAATAATTATAGATATGTAGTAATTTCCTCAATTACATGCCAATTTTCATAGTTCTGCAATTATATTTGGTTCAAAAAATGATTTACATTTTATATGTCAAGGTCGGGTCAATTAGTCAATAAATGTCGTAAGTTTGAAACATTAAATTTCATAGAGATTTGAATGAAAAACCAATAAAATGAAATGATTTTTAAATGTTAGTTTATTCCTAATTGAGACATGAATATAATAATGTACGATGAATTAAATATTATGAGTTCCAGGAAAACGATTATACATTCATATATAAAAGAAAATTGATACTATAAATAAAAGTGTCTCAGACATAAAAAATATACAATGGTCTGTAGAACTATCAACATACAAATATTTAAATACCACACAATGTATGTAAATACTGATAATTGATATTGTACGATGAATGTTTTAAAATTTGAGGTACTTACAGGTTTTTCGCTTTCCTACTTGTAGATATGTATTAAAAACTTAATTACCTAATATTGTGGAATTATTGTTGGTTGGAATAAATTTTTCAGATTGGGTATATTTTTTTCAGCCAGGTTAAAAGCTCTTATCCTTGCTAAAGATCGTTTTTTCTGAGGCTCAGTTTTTAGAAAGGTCGAATATGGCTACTTATTGATACAGAGTGGACTTGAAATAACTGATACTATTTTAGGGGGTGGTAGGATGTTGCAAATATAAGCGAAAAAATAATTAATTACATATAACAGACACAATACACACGTGACAGTCACTACAGAGTACTTCACAGAAACAGATTTTTCAGTTATTTCAAGTCCACCCTGTACTATGTACTAATATGCCTATTCCCCAAATTCTCCTCGCAAAGATTCTTTGCCTGAAAATAATGTACATATTACAATCATAGATATAAACATTAGATTAATTGCATTGCATATAAATAAGTCGTGTAGCCCGTGAATTGTTGCACTCTTCTCTCCTATTCGATAAAGGCATAAGTGTGTCTCCCTCGCTAAGCACATTTATAGTGACTCCTGAGAGTGGCTGTGACAATACTTTGGCGATTAAAACCCAAAAATATTCGAAACATGATAAAGAAGTAGTCTTTGATAAAAACTGTATTTGAGTGTATGTTTGAGTCCATATGACATGTAGTAACAATGCATTTACCCATTGTACTATGAAATATAACTCAAGATATGAAGAGAGATGTTTACAGTATAATATTTGCCAGGTAACTCATGTTTTTGGCTACTTGATGTACTTGAACTAAACACGCATTTAGCCACTCATGCGATATCTTATGTTTACATCTATGATTACAATTAATCAATCTGCATGTGAGGTTATAAAGACTCAATTTTCCTCAAGATATCTAAAAATGTCTCTGTTTATCCGAATATCTAGTTATATACATGTATTGATATTGTAATTGAAAACGATCGAAATTACGATGAGTGTGTCTAATTGGCGGTTTGATTGTGACATTATGTACTTACACTTCTGATGGTCATTCATCCTGGACGTTATGAATGGTCTTTGAAGTCAATAAATCGTAGTTGTAAGGTGGAAGAAGAGACAAGTCCCCTCGTATAGGGATTATGTGTGTCAGTGAAAGGTTTGTACTCCCTCCTCTTCAAAATATATTAGTTGTTGGCCTGCCATTTGTGTATGAGCAACACATTCAGTCAGTTACTCGTCAGCTTTTGCTGTGAATACTCCATTTTTCTCATACAGTTTTGCCGGAAATCTGCGAACAGCGCCAAGGATAAACGACACAACAATCCAGGTATACAATTTGTTTAATTCGAACATCTATTAACCTGTACAAATTGGGTTTAACCTCCGGTCTATTAGATCGAATATAATTCAATCAAACAGTGGTCGGTCGATGTTAGACGTGATGTTACTTTTCAAGTACAATAAACAATTATTATGTATTCGTAAATTATATAATCGCCGCTTTTAATTCAAAAACTATTTAAATATATTTTATAAAGCAAGCATAAAAAAACACCCTCACCCCGTTTTCCATCTTCAGTCTTTAATTTAGCATTCTTAGATTGCTTGTATTGACAGTAATTCGGCGTAAAAATTTCATCATTAATTTAATTAATAAGTGTGATAGTGAGATGTTTTTATCATAAAATTGCGCATTTGATTTTTTCATGCCCAAGTTACGAAATGTGTGTATAATAATAGCATTTTCTTAATAAATATATTAATTTAATTAGTAATTATATAATGCTTTTTATTATTTACATTAGACTTTCTAAGCAATTTGCATTGTTTTGATTACACACGTCTGTTTATTTATTTTCACTTTCGACTAGTATTCATTCAAAAAGCGTTCATCGTTACCCAATTTGCGCACAATCGAATATTAAACAAAACGTATTTCTTTTTGAATGATAATGATTCTTAAGTCCAAATGCATGCAAACTGGTTTCAAATTTTCGGTGTCAAATTTGTGGGTCACATTTCCCACAAAAGATAACGCGTCACATAAGCTTTGCCAAATAAACGTGGTATTTTCAAATATTTTTATCAATATTTCACCCTTTTCACATTGCATAATTCGAATACTCATTCAATATAATCTGACTTAAGAGTGAAGGGTTACAGGTTCGAATCCGCAGACGTGCGAGGTCAAAGATCAATTCGTTGATCGTAAATCAGGAATTGCAATATGATAATAATTATTACTCTAACTATGTTGCACGATTGTGAAATCTGTTATGAATTGTTAAATATAAACAAACCGACTCGAGTGAGTTAAATTGATAATAACACAAGACAATATGTTTAATTAAATTTTGCTTATCTCTTATTAATATACTCTTTGAAAGTTTTTTTTATTGAGCAAAAATATTGATAAGAATATTTATTTATATCTCACAAAATATGTATAGGGCTACGGTGGAAAAATAACCGTAAATTCAGAATGAATATAGCATTAAAAAATAAATAAAATAAAATAAATGGGTATATAATTTTAATGTTTAATCAGTGTAGAGAGTGACATTCGATTACATCCTTTAATCTATGAGAACGTGTTTTTTCCCCTGTTTATTCCGAGAAAAGTAGATAAATAAAAGGAATTTTTTTATATTTTTGTAGCGCATTTAATTAATATGTATGTGCGTATTCAGAGGTAGATCCAAATTATAATAATATTGATGATTTTAAATATCAATAATCTATGTTCTGACTCAAGTTGACGACATTTGTAGAGTGAAAGTGGACGAGAAGAAGTTTGTTGTAAAAGAAAGCAGACCTCAGTTATTATCACTTGGTCAAGCGTTATAAAATAGGATTTCATAATTTGAGATCAAACGGTGGAAAATCCAACAAAGTTTCCAAATTTTCCGCCATTCACGCGCAATTTCACGGATATTGTCCACGGCTTTGAGGAATCTCATAAATAATAATACAATAATAAATGATGAATATTCATGAACGGGTGAAACATGACATTGTCACCAACACAACGTCAAAATGACGCCCCCAAATATTGTTCTATAAATAACAATTTAATTCAAGCTTTCAGTCGTTGGGACATTGCCTTGAATTGGGTAAAGAGTGCATGTTAAATTAAATATAAACATTTTCATTGATTAATAAATATACAAGCGGATAGTAACAATTTTTAGCGACTTAACTATTTACCCACTGAAGACATTTACTATTATTATCACAAATATAACTACAGTTGAAGAAACCGGTTGTTGATAAGTCAAAATTGGTGGTTGAAATTATACGTATGGTTTGATCGATATGAGTACGCGAAAAAAATGTTTAAATAACCAAGATGGCACACCAAGTAGATGAGTTTGAAAGAGGCAACACTAATTGTCACACTTAGACTCGTCTACTTGGTCTGCCATCTTTATATTTATACATATGTACATCCAGTTGTATGGCATTTTTATCGTCGGTAACGGCTAAATACGTCATTGCATTTTTTTCCAGTACATAGATGAGTTTGACAGATGCAACACTAATTGTCTCATATATAATAGACTCGTCTACTTGGTCCGCCATCTTGATATTTATACAAACAGTTGTATGGCCTGCTTATATATCAGCAGTATCGATCTGATTCAATATTCCATTGATGTTTGTTGACATGTGATTTGACAATCAGAACTTGTATGATATTAAAGTTAATTAAAATTATATGGCCGTTAATTGGTTTGTATAAAGTTTGATATTTAATATCTCACAATTGTAGAGCACTGCGCGGCTAACATTTATATTACAAATATTGCGTTATTATGTGGTTAAAATGTATTATTCTATTTGAATTTTCGGATATCAACAGAACAATCCTAAAACATAATAATATTAATACTATTTTTTTAAATTTGCATTCAACTTTATAGTTTGTATCATAAATATAATAATTAATGTATGATAAAATGTAGATGTATATCATATAATGTTTAGTGTAAATATCATAGAATTGAAATAAAATATTACAATAATCAAATAATAAAGGAAGCAGAGCTCGAATATGTCAAAGCACTTCATTACACCCACTTAGACTAGGTTTGATTATAAGCAAAGAGTCTCTGATTAAAATTAATACCCTCTCTACATATGAATATCTCCCGAATCAGCAGAATAGACTGTAAATAATAGACGTTTCGAGTAATATTTTATTTGATAATTAGTCATTAGTCCTGGAAGATATATTTTTTAAAATAAAATTGGGGTCGTTACTGCAACCATGATAAATTATTTGAGTATGTACATATATTACAAAAAAAATAATCTACTCATATTTGTCAACGCCAACAGTAAAATCATCAGCATGTGAAACAAGATTACCAAGTCAAATATTTCTTATCGTAGTCAACGTTTGGAGTGAAATAATACTTCATTCAATACTGTTTGATTTGACATTCAAATTAACAAAGGCCTTTCCATGGAAACTCAGATTTCCCCCGAGTATTCTTTGCCAGCAGATTCAGTTAATGAGTTTACGAATCAAGAGGGATTCGATCTATGATTGAATCCTTTCAATTGGAAATAATATATCTCCATTGTTTTGAAGGGCTTGGAAATCTCCAATATATGGCGAATATTTGGGTCAATCCGATAATGAAGAATAAATCTAATTTCCCTGCTGTCTCAGTAAAATGTGTTTTTTTTTTCTATCTCACATGCTATAATGGCTCCACTGGGAAATAATTCCTTCCATTACATATTATAATGTATTATTCAAGTAAGATTTTTTTGGTAAACAAAATTAGGTAATCCCCATTTATGACCTTCGTAATTTGGAGTAAAAAAATCACATCAGTGGGAATATTCGATTAACAATAGAAAATTATATACGCAACACGTTTGTTTTTATTATGTTTATTTATTAGAATTTGCCACCCCATTGTTGCAGTTTCTTATTCTACCGCCATTATTGTATTTATATTGTAAATGAACCCACATATTTTTAATATATTTGTGATACAAAAAAAGTATATAATATCGGTGTAAATTATCCTGTGACACTTGAATTGATCCATACATAATACATATATCGGTGGATTTTTTAAAAATATTACCGCAAGAATTTAGTTATTGACTGAAAAAAAAATGCAAATTTCGATTACACAGTCCAATTATTTATTTCTAAGAGTACGGCTATTTTTTTCATATTTTTCAATTGAGAAATTGTTTATTTATTTATTAAACTTGAGTGATATGCATAAAAACGAGAGAACTGACTTTCAAAGACGCGTCAAATTAATTAATGAATTTTTAATAACCAGCGTAATAGCTGAGGGAATGGGTTCAAATCCCGCTCAAGTAAAAAAAAAAGATCGGTTATATATTGTGACTGGGAAATCGGGAATAATATTAATAAAATCCCGATCGATCGTCTTGGTTAAAGAACTCGTTGTTGTGTCTAAAAACAAAAGCTCCTCGAGGCGTGTATAAATAAATAATCGGATAAATATTTGTGGAGTATTTAATTGTCTGTATGTATATTATGTTATAAATTCAGGGTTTTTTTAATATGGAACGATAAAATTTAAGACAATATTTGCAATCGTTCATGATAAGTTCTATAGAAAATAATTCAAAATATATCAAAACCATGTAACAAAATAAAACATACATATATATAAGCAAAAGAGTGTTACTTTACCGCGTCTTCGATAAGTGAATTCTCACGCTTTTAATCATATCACCCAGTATTGTTTGACATTTTGATATTTTGATCTATCATCACGATTGATATTTCAAATTGTTACTCAATTGAGTCTCTTCACACAACAACCGGTACAAAATACAAATGTCAAATGTATTTCAAGCAATAAGGAATTTCTTCCCGTAACAAACAATTAACTACATACATAGTATTTAACTCGTCTTTGGATTAAAATCGTTATCCTCGTGACTGACTAATCGTGTGGTAATTAGCATATTATTCAGGGATTGTGTATTTGTACAGGTTGCAGAGTATTTGTATGGCGACCTCGCACATCGTTGAATGAAATTATGAATTAATTAATAGCAGAACAATACGCGTTCATAAATGCCATTATCAATATGGCATTGGGATTCGCATTATTATGTTGAAATATGCTCAAGTACATTGAAATGCAATTGCTTTCCATTGAACCGAAGATAGTAGGGAACACCGTAGATAAGAAAACACTTGTCTTGTTTTTGCCATCATACTTATTTTTTTTACAATGTTTTAAAGCACAAGAATATCTGAATGTTAACTAAAACTACGGGAATGATATTAATAAAATCCCGATCAATCGTCTTGAACCAGGTGTACCCTGATTTCCTGTTTTGTAAATACTGATTATTAAGTCGGTGACCTGTGTAACTAGTAATAGTTAAGATCACCGACATACAATTAACATGTTGTTGTGTAAATAAATAAATTGAAAATGATATTAGCCAACTTGTTTCGTGGTAGAGTGAAAATTCCTCAGAAAAGATAGCGCGAAAGATAAAAAAAATGTATAAATTGACAGTGGGATTTAAATTGAGCCTTTGACGTTTAAATTAGAGGTATTATTAAAAAAAAACATATAATTACATAAACGTATATGGACAGTAAAAATATCTATAGTGGAGGTTAAAGGTAAAAATATTAAAATTAATTTTTAAAGGAGTAAGAAACATTTTACAAAATAGATAGTGTTCCTTGCTCTGGTTGAATAATTATAATTGTGTAATCACATTGCAAAAAAAATAATTCTGTAAGATTCAGTGGGTTGTAAGATCAATTGATTTTCTTTATAGCCCTATACACAGTGGATCTTTATACCCATATAAATTAAAGAGGTTCAATGGGGACTATTTATCATTATTTCAACTATTTGATGATTTAACAATATTGTTTTGTTTCAGAATTGCATCGCGGCTGGTTCGCGTGCAAAATGGCCAGAGCCAGCCTTGAAATAGGCAATAGTAACCAGGTATGTTTTTAGATATTACCAACACGAATATATTCCAAAACAATCATTTCAAACAATTTTATGTAGTTATTAGAAAATCCTTAATTGAATAGGTACATAAAAAGCACTCCGATTGTGTGTTTTGCGTTGTTTTGAATTCGATTTGCATAAAATTGGGTATTGGTTTTTATTTGCGTGGGGTATCAAATTTAAAGATGGTCACGTTTTCAATTAGCATATTTACCACCAAAATAATCAACAAATTTAGACAAAGTATAATTCTTACACTTAAGAAAATTCGTCTTGCTTCGCTTTCCCACGAATTGAAGTGTAAAAAATAGCTTTAAATGATTAATGTTATCGTTTAAAAGACATGTGCACGCGAACACATGTGAATCTGTCATACGATTTCTTATAATGTTTTTGTTCTGGTGTAAACTGGATCAACACTGGATTTAAATTAAGTTAACGACCATTAGTTAAATTATGTATTCTTAAATACATAGCATATTTCCACATACGTTCTTTTAAATAATAAAAATATTTGAATTCTTCTTCTAAAATATTTTCTACACATTAAAATAATATTTCTCAAATGAGTATACAAAAAATTGTGAGTCGTTTTAATTTTTTATTATTATTCTGCATTTGATTTTTTTTTGTTTCTGTCAAAGATGTGCTTCTGCAAAGTATGTGGATTAAATAATACAATTGATGGATTTAATATTGATTCATTTTGCAGGAGTTGATGGAAAAAGCCACAAAAACTAAATGGACAATATGGTTGACCGGAATCGTAGTGTTTTGTGTCATTGTTGTTCTTATCATCGCCGCTGTAGTGCTCTTGACTAAAAACAGTAATGAAACTGGTCATTCATCATCTATTAAGGTTGTTACCTTAAAAGATGTTATGTCTGATAAGTTAGCACCCAGCAGATTTAATGCAACATGGGTGTCAGGTTTGTATTGCATTTTTTATCAAATATTTTATAAGAAAATAAAATTTTTATACATTTTTTTATTATATTCAGGTGATGAACTGTTCTACTTTGATTATTTGGGTAATTTTGTACTTTTCAATGTGACTAATCAACAAAAAATACCTATAGCTGATTTTGAATCGCAAGTGAGTAAATTAAACATAATTATAATGTTCACTTTTGTAATCGATCATATATTTCGTAGGTCATCCGAGAGGCTTTTGATCATCAATTATCTCCAGATAAAAATTATTTATTACTGTCATATGGTTTTAAAAAGGTTTGGAAACAATACGATGGCTTAAAATATTTTGAAGCTCAATTCATTTCATTTTAGATATACAGGCATACGTACTTAGCACAATATAGAGTATTTAATCTTAAAACAAAGACTATATCACTGATACTTCCTAACAATACAATCGAATTGAGCTTGGCTATTTGGGGTCCGGTTGGAAATTCACTAGTATACGTATTGAATAATAATATATTTTACAAAAGTTCTGTTACCGCATCGTCTGTCCAATTAACTACAACTGGTATCGAAGGTTTCTTTTACAATGGTGTTCCTGATTGGATTTATGAAGGTATTTTATTTTAAAATAATATATACCCGAGTAAATAATAACATTTTTTCAATTTTAGAGGAAGTATTCGGATCTAATAAAGCTTTGTGGATGTCAAAAGATGGATCACATATTGCATATGCTTCATTTAACGATACTTCCATACGACCAATGACAATATCTTACTACGGAGAACCCGGTCATAAATTTTTCCAATATCCAAAACATTTAAATATAAGTTATCCCAAAGTAATATTAATTATTTTTGTAATTTTGTTCATACAATAATGCATCTATAAAATCGTTTTAATTTCAGGCAGGTACCGAAAACTCTGTTCCAGGACTAATTTTACAAAATTTATCTGACTTGAACAAATCACTGAAAATTCAAATACCTAATTCACTTCGAGAGTATGTTGAGATTGTATCATTAATCATTATATGAAAATTATTTATTCAATTATAATTTTAGTCCCATACTTTCTTCTGTATCTTTTGCATCAAATGATTCGGTAGCTGTTACATGGACTAATAGGGTTCAAAATGAATCTCTCGTCATGCTTTGTTCAGATTCTTGTAAGGAGGTAAGTGAAGTTTGATTAGTAATATAAATATAAACTTTGTATTTATATAAGTAATTTTTTTTTTAGATATTCAGATATGATGAAACTAAAGGTTGGATAGATATGCTACGGCCAATGATTTTTACATCTGATACAAAGTCATTTTTCACTATTCTTCCCAAAGTAAGTGCATATCAATAATTTGTTGTGATAATTCTATTAATAAGTAAATGTTTTTTTAATCAAAGACAATTGGAGAAGATGCCTGGCGTCAAGTAGCTAGAGTAACGAAAGGGACTTCAGATGATTCACAGTGGATCCCAACATTTTTAACAAGTGGTAAAAACACAGTGTCAGAGATTCTAAATTGGGATGAAGAGAACCAAAGATTGTGGGTTATTTAAATTATATAAATAAAATAAATATCTACATTCAAATATATTATTTTAGATGGTACATGGCGACAAGTGTAGAAGATTCTGCTTATCAACATTTATACTATGTAACACCGAGTGGAAAAAATACTTGTTTTACTTGCAATATTACTCATTCATCTGGCAGTTTATGTTTGTACAATGAAGTTTCTATAAGTCCAGATGGATCAAATATGGCCGTATCATGTTTAGGTCCACAAGTTCCTGAAGTTTATATCTATTCAAAAGTATAATTTCAATCATTTATTATCAAAAAGAAATATGGATAATATTATTTTGTAATTTAAGGATGGAAAAAGGTTGAATGTTTGGGAAAGTAATAGGATTGTCTCAGAATTTGTTGCGAATAATGATTTGCCTGTAGTTCGGAGAATCGCTGTTCAGGTAGCAGATAAATCTTTACCTCCAGCTCAAGTACTACTATTAACACCCCCAAATGCCGATCTATCTGGAAACACTAAATATCCATTGCTGATAAATGTGTAAGTATACAAATCATAATCGCTCATCTAGTTTATATTAGATTAAATTTATTTTAGATATGGCGGACCTGATTCTTGCCAAGTCAATGAACGGTGGAATGTCGGTTGGGAATCAACATTGGTTAGTCGCTGGAATATCACTGTTGCTTATATTGATGGCCGAGGATGTGGTAAAAAAGGAAATAACAACCTCTTTGCTGGATATAGAAATTTAGGAACAGTAGAAATAAATGATCAAATTAATGTGACAAGGTGAAAAATATATTATCAATTTTTTTTTGAATTAATATTTAAAGAATTTGATTATTTCAGAAACCTCCAGAAAACATTAGGATTTATTGATCCGAAGAAAACATGTATTTGGGGTTGGTCTTATGGTGGATATGCTTCTGCTTTATCGTTAGTTAGGGGAAAGGAAACATTTAAATGTGCCATATCGGTTGCTCCTGTTACTGACTGGTTGTACTATGGTAAGTATGCATTCAATTCTTAATTAATAACATGTGAATTCATTACATAAATAAGTTTTTTTAATTATTTTATAGATTCAATTTATACAGAAAGATACATGGGCCTGCCAACTATTGATGATAACTTAAGTGGATACATTTCTGCTCAAATAAATACCATTGAAACAGTAATAACCTCAGAAACCATTTTTTTTAAATGTTAAGATTATTCATGAATAATATTTTTCAGAGCAATGCACTGAGAAATAAATCCTTCATGTTGGTTCATGGCACATTAGATGATAATGTACATTTCCAACAATCCATGATGCTGTCTAAAATATTACAGAAAAATGATGTTTTATTCGATCAAATGGTGAATTGAATATGTTTTTGATTCACAATATGTTTATTTATTTTTAATCTGTCTAATAATCTTTTCAGAGCTACACCGATGAAGATCATAGCTTGGACGGAGTGAAACAACATTTGTACCATACATTAGAGAAATTTTTAGCAAAAAATCTTCTTGAGAAAACATGATTTGATGAACAGTAAAAATAAAGTCATAAGTTAATTATTGAAGAAGAGAGTTAATTATTTTGCGTTTTTTTATCGTTTTAATTTTTGACGTGTTAATAAAAAAATCATGTTGTTAAAATTGGCATCATGTAAATATTTTTTTTTATACAAAGGTAGCATAAATGTTTTGTCACCAATTCGTTTTGTATAAAAGTCGTGTGTATTTAGTATTAATATGGCTAGAATGTTGATGTAAACAGGGTATTTTAATATAAATGCTCCCCATTAATGTTTTATGTAACTTGACAATTTTTTTTTTTATGTAAAGTGTGTCATTTTAAAATTTAATGTGTGCTATGAACGGCTTAAATTAATTAAATGGAGTCACTTGAATTTGATATATTAATCAGTGTTTATTTTATAAATTATAATATAGGATATCCAAGGCATTATGGGTCATTTCTTAAAACCCCAACCAGACTGTTTAAAAAATTATGTTTCGCTTGTTGTCATCAATTTGTTATAAATGTTTATTATTCTCTTTCATAAGTTTGTCTATTCAAGAGCTGTGATATGTGTTTATTTTTATGAATTAACAAAATATGTAAAGTATAGCCAACTATTTTTTGTACAAATTGTATTGCATATTTTATGGTTTATTTCCTTGTAGCCTACTATGTGTGAATAAAATAAATCTGTTATTCTAGCTATTGTATCATTATATTATGAATTAATACTAGATGGTAAATTCTTATTGTTATTGTTATTATTGTGCATTTTTCTTTTTTGGTATTACATAGTCCATGTCGGCCATAATGTATGCAAGTGATGTCCAAAGTGCTGCAGATTTATCAAGTTCATCCTGGTTCAATACATTCATTGTGTCTCCATCGCTATGATGATACCAGAAATACCTATCATTAGTGCTCTTGAGTTCAACTCCGGGATATCCTTCTGCAGTATAAGTTGTAATATCACTACCCGCAGCACTCACTACTTCTACTTGTGTTGCATTTAAGCTGTCGAAGAGTTTCATAACTTCCTTCATCACACATTCTCCAGTTTTATCACCCGAGTAAGTTACACCCAGAGGTTGGAATACTCCAATATCAGATTCCATTGCGAATATAAGATTGTTGATTTCATCGCTGTGTTTGTGTTTGTAATCTTGGACACCGATTAATCCCAACTCTTCACAAGTCCATAAAATAGCCCTTATGCTGCGTTTGGGTATTAAATTAAGTGTTTTCAATGCTACAGGAGTAAACCAGGATATCATCATACCGGCTCCGTCATCCATTGCTCCCTCACCTTTGTCCCAGCTGTCTATGTGTCCGGAAGTTATAACATATTTCTCTGGCTGTTCGGTGCCTTTAAGTTCAACTATTGTGTTCCTAGATGTGGCTTCTGTGAGAGTGGCAGACATTTTCAAGTGAATCACAATGTTTTCCTCCTTGCGGTGTTGTATTCTTGCCAGTTGATCAGCATCAGCCCAAGTTATAGCAGCTACAGGTATTGGTCGTACACCCTTCTCGTAGGTTTGCATTCCTGTATGTGGTAATCCAATATCAAATGATCCAATGGATCGGACCAAAGCAGCGACAGCTCCTTTTTTTGATGCTTCAGATGCTCCTTTACTCCTATATACAACAGTTTGGCCATAGGTAATATATTCTTCATCATACACTACTATCTTTCCCTGAACTGAAGAATTTGGTAATTCTTGAAGTTCTTTGAATGACTTTACTACAATAACTGGAGCTGTGATTCCTTCAGGCGGTGTTCCAACACTATATCCAAATCCAGCAATTTTTAAGTATTTTTTCCTGGGTTCAATTAATTGGGCATATTCTTCACCTCTTGACCAATATGGAACCTGAATCAGTAACATTCATTTAATATCAATCCAAACAAATTGTTTATCTTAAATAAATATAAGTTTGTAACTATTTTATTAAATATTATTAATAACCAGCAACTCAGGGGATAAGATGCTTCGCTACAAATACTGTTGTCATGGGTCACCGACAGACAATGAATTAACAGGTTTGTGTGTTTAAAAAACCAAAACCCTCGGGGGGTATATAAATAAATCATATAATATATATCATATAAAATTAACTGTTTAGTATGTAAAATAATAACATTACACTATTTGATATTAATTAATTTTTAGAATATAAAACTTATCTACTTACTTTGACTTCTTCAGTTTTAACATCATCAAAGAATATTGATGATTGATTAACCATATAGTCTATAGAGTCTTCCAAACTTTCTGTACCAGACAATCTTGCACCAAATTTATCAATAAACGTTGCTAACCTACAATTACAAAAAGAACATAAACTTTTATTATGTACTTGTTATATTGTTTCTGTCTTATAACGACTGTGTACTTACATATTATACGCTTGACCTTTGAATACACCATTGACGAACTCGTTGATAATTTGTTCTACTTTTGGTCTATAACTGGCGATATTTTCAACAACTCTAGGTGGAAGTTCACAATTATTTTCAAGTTCTCGAGGTACTGTTACTGTTTGAACAATACCACTCTTACCAGTGCGCAAAACTGTGAAAACTATAAATATAGCCGCAAGTTTCATTGTTACGGACTGTTTGTAATCGCGTGGATGACTGTATAATCACAACTGGACACAACAATATTAAATAAATTGATAGTTCAAAAAGACTCAAATATACGAAGCGAAACAGTTCTGTGCATGTTGACGCAAGATGGGAGAATAATATTTATATAAAATATGCAATTCATTTGCCAAGAAGTCTCCAAATAGAAGCAATATTTATTTGGATTCCAAAGATAACTCGGATATTTAGCCAAATACAAAAATTCAAATTCAATTTAAATTATTATTTTCCACCCGCAACGTTGATAGATTATACTTAACCATACACTTTTTAATATTAACGACAGCACGATAATGCAATTTTAAAAGTAGTTTATTTATATGTCTATTGCTTGTATTGTATTGCATAGAATTTAGCATAAAATGAAGTGTTCATAATTATTTCAACCACATATTTATTTCGATTTATGTAGGTATTAGCGTAATAGCTCAGGGTTAAGAAACGTGGTTATAAATGCTGTAGGTATGGGTTCGAATCCCGCTAAAGTCACAAAAAAAATATTTGGTTGGTTATTACGACTGAGAGATCTGGAGCAATATTAATAAAATCCCACCTTGATCCAGGTTTACTCTGTTTTCCTGAATTTTTAAGTAAATACTGTTTTCCTAGAAATAGTTAAGATGGCCGACAGATTGTTAATTAAGACGTTGTTATGGTTAAAAAATAAAATCTTCTTAAAAAGCCCCTTGGGGTGAATATAAATATATTCAATAAAATACTTCTATAGATAGATAGATTTAATTAAATTCTGATAACATTGGAAAAAACCGCAATGAATCAAGTATATAATTTACTTATCTTCTAGGTATTTCATACTTCATATCAGCAACGATATAAGAAAATGCTGTCCAGAATGCGGCGTCTAAGTCCAATACGTCTGGGTCAATCACATTGAGTGTATCGCCTTCAGAATGATGGAACCAGAAATATTTATCATTATCATTTAAAAGACCACCCCCGGGTATTCCGCGGTCAAGGAAAACTCCCAAATCGGGTCCAGGAGAAGCTAGTTGCAATTGCGTGGCATTGATTGCAGAAAAGTGCTTGAGGATTTCCAGCATCATGCATTCTCCTTCATCACTACCGCTGTAAGTTAATCCAAGAGGCATGAAAGTGCCAAAGTCAGACTCCATTACGAACGAGAGTTCTTCTTCTTTCGCCCTGTTGTCTTTTTCATAAGCTGTGGAGCCGACCAAGCCTATTTCTTCAGCAGTCCAGAGAACTGCTCTTACTGTTCTACTAGGTCGAAGGCCCATCTCTTTCATAGCGAGAGGAGCGATCCAGGATATGATGGATCCAGCCCCATCATCCATAGCTCCATCACCCACATCCCAACTATCTAAATGTCCAGAAACCAGTACGACCTTTTCTTGAGTAGACCCCTTAATTTCAGACATCATGTTCCTCGACATGGCATATGTTAAGCTTGAAATCATTTTTAAATTGATCACGATCTCTTCGCCTCTCTCCTGCAGCCTTTTGAGAAGATCTGCATCTTCATGTGTGACTCCCGCGACAGGGATCTTAGAAACACCGTCTTCGTAGGATTGTTCTCCAGTGTGAGGAGTGGACAAGGAAAATGGTGTAACTGATCTCACCAAAGCTGCAACTGCTCCTTTTTTAGCAGCTTCAGAAGCTCCGGTTCTTCTATAAGACACTGTTTGGCCATACGCCACGAATGGCTCGTCATATAAAACTATCTTCCCAAATACATCATTATCTGGAAGTGCTTTAAGATCATCAAAAGACTTCACCACGATCACCTGAGCGGTAATTCCTTCGGGAGATGACGAAACACTCGTACCAAACCCAAGAATGGGCAACGATTGTACTCTAGGCTTTAATAATGTTGCACTCTCTTCTAATCTCAGCCATCGTGGGACCTATAATTTAATTTTAAATACAATTACAACAAAGCCACAGCATGTGCCACAAATATTTGTTTAAACTAGCCTTTACACTCTGCGTACGGATATTTTCCAAGTTATTATCCAATGATATTTTAACCATGTGATCAATGGCATCTTCCAAGTTTTTAGAACCAGAAGTCCTACGAGGGAAACTGTCTACCAAAAAAGCTAATCTAAAAGGATATAACATCAATTGTTTGACCATTGAAAACAGTGTGATTACGTAAGATGAAAATAAAAACATCGTGAAATCAATTAACATTATCACAGTAAACTGATAATATAATCAGACACTTGATTTTTTTTTATAAATTAAAATTAAATATACTGACTGTCTCCAGGCTTCTCCCTTGAACGGTCCTTTGGTGAAATATTCAATAATTCTCAGAGTCACATTTCCATATTTTGCGATATCGTTCACAATATCCTCGTTTAAATTGCAATCAACTTTAGTGCTGACTGCATCCAGAGTTCTTCTATTCCTGGATGGAATATATCCTGCATGTGAAGTGGCAATTGCGATCCACAATAAAACGACCAGTGCTCTTAAAAGACGCATTCTGAATAATCTTGTAAGTGATTCGACATTAAACTGATGCAATATCACCTTGATTTTAACGAAGATTAAGTTTAAAGCGACTAGGTAAACGATAAAATAATCAGATAACGCCTAAAAATAATTTGATATCAAAATAAAAGTCATCGAATAAATGTATTAATGCTGACATGGATTATTTTAAAGGGTATTATGTTTATGAAAACATATTTTTCAGTATAATTTCTCGTTGTAATGACTTTTAATCAGTGAGAATAATTTTAAAGTGGTAGCATCCGAAAAAACATTAACTATGGTTTTATCTAGGAATGTTTAAAGTGGTTGTAAGCAAGTGAACGTGCGTTTTTCATACGGGAAAGCATTTTATTGGTGGAAATTTCTCATATCTACCTATAAAATGCTTTCCCAACAAAAAAAATCACGTGCTCCTTGTTCATTCGTAGAACAAACCCTAATTTCATATTAATCTGAAATAAAAATGGTCACAGCTTATACAAGAACCAAACAGTTTTATGCGACTTAAATTATATGAAGGTCGATTGGAAAGCGCCAATTTAGTGCATTCTCTTAATTTTATATCAAATTAAAATATATATAAAAAATTATTATGCTTATACTTGATTTGTTATGATTTTTTATTATCATGGATGAAAATTTATGTCTAAATTTGTGCTATGAACGCGGTTGATTATTCACTACGTATTATTACTATTAAAAAATATATATTCCTTACTATTTTTATGTCCTGTAGGCAATAATATAATAATTTTGAATAAGCGATGATCAAATTCTAGGAGTCGCGGCGCTTTTGTTACATTTTTAATATATGATAATATTAAAGTAATTTATAATTTAATAATTATTTAAATAACGATATCCTGCTTTAAATGATCTTTGAACATGGACCGATGTAAGTATGATTTGGCATCACACCACTATAACAGGTCACGACCCATATTGTGGAAGATAAAATACAATTATATTAAGATGAATTAATTCAACACAAAATTTTACTACATTAAATACATTGATCAGCAATTAATATTATATAGGTATTTTTTGGTAATTCAAATAAATTATTTTCTAAAATAGCGGGCGCACTAGATTTTTTTCATATTTTCATATAATGTGTTAAGTAATGGATTCCTAGGCCTGCGTCGCCGTAAACGTACACCGTAAATACGATGATAGAGTTACTTAGCTACACTTATGATCGGTTTTTTGTTAGTTAATGCCTCGTCTGAGCCTCGGGCGAGGCACTAATTAACAAAAACCGATCAAAAGTACAGCAAAGCAACTCTATTACAATCTTTTTCGGTGTATGTTTACGGCGACGCGCGCCTAAGAATCCCAAACTTAACGGTGAATATGTATATTTTCACCAGTGAAAGTATATTTTAGTTCAACGAGTAAGAACAGGTTAAAATATGTGAATAAAATAAAAGGTATAATAACTTCGCTTAAAATAGAAAATACTAAATTGTGGCGGACAATATATATTATTTAATGTGTAGGTATATTTTTTTAAATATTTATAATTATTTATCAATAAATGATGAAAAATATAGCAGAATTTGCTTGATTAATCAGAAATTAAACATTGTGAAAAACTATATTATAAATATACGAATATCCATTATTTGCAAGTAATCATACATGTTATTACTATTTTAAGTAATCACCTCATTTTTTTAATAAAAATTATAGTTCTGTTTGTTTTAATAATTCTCATTGTTCCTTTCTTTGAATATTACAAACGATTTTTGTACACATTACCGTATTGTATTTATAATGAATTTTTAATGTAAATAAATATTTAAGTAGATATAATAATCACCCTGTAGTTATTTTATTGATTCAGAATAAGTATAAAATAAAGACGCAGCTTAATTGTTGGTTTTCGTAACGATTCAGTATTTTTCACGACGGTTTACAGATAGGACGTTCTTTTAAAATGAACGAAAAAATCCGTAAGGCTACACAATTTATAAGTCGATCAACGAGTGTTTATTTTGAGAAATTTAAAATTTCAGAAATATCCGATGTTAAAATTGTGGGCGATTCTGTTCGATTAACAGTTTCCGATGGACAACAGCTTAAATTCTGCTTATTGTGGTTGCGAGATAATTGCAGGTAAATAAAGTTGCGTTGAGGTAAATATGTGATTTTTATTTAAATTATTTTACAGGTGTGAAAAATGCTACAATATTGTCACATTTCAAAGGGTTCATCACATTCTAGACATACCGCAAAATCCCGCCATAGAGAAAATCACAATCGCTGACAATAAACAGAGCCTTAAAATAGTCTGTGAGTAATAAAACTTTTATACTGAGTCATTTTTACCAGTTTTTGTGCACCCTGCAAAGAAAATACAGAATGATGATCATTATTCTAATTTATTTCCATTTATATAGCTTATACTTTATTTTGGCTAGGGTTGATTATCGCAATAATTTCCCAGAATAAGAAGCTTTTAAATTAAGTTTTCTTAAAAATACGTGTACAGACGCATTATCTTTGTGCTCTTGACCATGAATGTCTACACTTTTTTTATAAACATAATTACAAAATATTGATAGTTTTATCTATGATCATTCTCATTGCTATTAAATTATTATTTAATTAATAAGTTTTTTATATGTATATGTAATTTAATTGGTTATATTTGCGGTGGAAATAAATATTACATTATATATCTGTCTCAAGACTTAATCTTTTTGATTTATAAAATACTATGTTTTATATTTATTAGGGGATGATAAGCATGTATCAGAATACGATGTTAAATTCCTTCATAGTTGTTCGAAAGTCAACTGGCTGAAGAAAAATACGGTTTCCAGAATATTATGGAGGGGCGATGAATGCGAGTCTGAAATAGCAGCGATTGATAGAGACGACTTCTTAAGCTCCGAGGATGCATTGACTAAATTTCTCAAATCTTTGGTAGTGTATGGAGTTGCATTTGTTGATAATGTAAGTTTGAATGAGTATAATTAGATATCATGGGATTAAGTGGGACTATTTTTAAGGTTCATCCAACGATAGAAGATACTGAGTTGATTGTAAGACGGGTGGCACCGCCCCAGAGGACTATGTTTGGAGATATTTGGCAATTTACATCTGATCAGGCAAGAGCGGACACCGCTTATACCACAATACCTTTAGCAGTGCACAACGATAACACTTATTTCACAGAAGCAGCTGGGTTAGTACACAATACTAAAATATTAGGTATTCTTCAATAAAACATACTTTATTTAGTGTTCAAGTACTTCACTGCATGGAACACGATGGCACGGGCGGAGAAAACACTCTTGTAGATGGATTTTATGGTGCTGAAGAATTATCTAGAATTAATCCCAGCGCTTTTAATCTTCTTACAAGTGCATTACAACCGGCAGAGTATTTAGAAGAAGGATGGAATCATTCATATTGCGCTCCCATCATCACTGTCAATCCTTTCACTAAACAATTACAACAGATCAGGTAAATAAATACATATATTAAAATACATCAGTAGGGCCTCAAAAATCACCTAAAATTTATACATGTTTATTTTGGAAGACATTTTCCAGAATGAAAAAAAATAAATTGAAAATATGCTATCATACATAGGAATCATCCCCAATAGACATATAAAATTAATCTGTTCATTTCAAACAAGTATTCAAGCAAAAATAAAATTCAAGGTGCTCAGGGGTAAAGGGTTTTTTTTGGATTATAGAGTCTCTACTGTAATTGTGTGAAATGTTTTAGATATAATGTTTACGATAGAAGTCCTCACATAATGTTTGACGATGACAAAGTCCGCCCAATGTATTCTGCATTACTCGAACTGGCAAAATTATACAGTCGTACAGAAGTTGAATGGAAGCTGAAATTGATTCCAGGTAATAAAGGAAAGGCATAAAAGATTACAGATATGGGAGCTCTGGAAAAATCTGACGCTTTGTAAAAATTTGACTGTATATTTTAATTAATAATTATATTTTAGGGAGAGTAATGTTCTTCGATAATTGGAGAATTTTGCATGGAAGATTGGGATTTACCGGAAAACGCGTAGTAGGAGGAGCTTACATAAGCCGAGGAGACTGGTTGAGCGCTGCGAGAGTCAGAGGGATTGTGGCATAATAAGTCTGTTTGCAAAAGTAGAATAGCATTATTTAAAAAATCAGATTTATTTGACAGTTTCTTCAAATTAATATCAGTTACATACACTTGAGACTCATTCATTCGGTGAAGAGTCAATGAAATAATACATTCAATAAAAAATACAAAAGATATTCTATCTATGCAATAAAGTTTTAGTATTTACACAAAATTATTGACTAATTGTATAAATACATATTTTTTTACACAGTTAAAAAATAAAAATTATAATATGACTACATACATGATATACAAATAATAAAATTGTGTAAGCGTAAAAGAAAATTTGTTTAAAAAAAATGCATTAGATGTTTATTTATTAAAAATAAATGCACTTTGATCTTCTTACAATGAAAAGTTTGATATGACAACAATATTTAGTTCAGAGCACCATTGAAATCAGGATCGTAAAGCACTCCCGATATCTTGTCATGCATTATCATTACTTATTCGATATTTGATAAATCTCTAGATTAAACCTATTCGTAGTTCCTCTCAACTGCTGTTTATAAATTAATGATAGGAACAATAATATTAGTCACTAATAGAAAAATTGTATTGTGTTAATCAAATTATAAAATATGCACCACATACATCTTCAGCACCAAACAATAAATAATGATTAATATACAAAAAAATAGTCTATTTGGAATGGCGTCAGTAAGATATATAATTAAAAGTATAAAGTCGCTTGATAATTTATTCAGTTTCTTATTATTGGAAGCAGTTGAGATAAACACATTGATAAATTCTCATTAGTAACAATTTGCTTATGTTAATGATTGGTCCAGAGGCATTCGCTGCCTGTCTACTGGAAATACAAAAAGAATACAATATGGAAAATCACAGTCATACATCGTATCGTTCACCCATCAAACCTTTCATTATTACAATTCATCAGGCTAGAATGACACATTCGAATTCTATGTTTAGTGACATCATAAGGCATTTAGGACTGCCAAGTTTTGATATTTTCAGTCCATGTTTCCATTCAATGTGTAAGTCTTATTAGTTATTATTAGTGGTCAGCATAAGAATGCTTTAAAATATTACACAAATAACAGCGACCCCTGCTGACAGAGAGGTGAATAACCAATGTCACACGGATGTTTGATGAACTCCTTTGCTGGTTAGCCAATCATCATCGATTGATTTATTAGTTTCTAGTTCATTTTCAGATTCTTCAATATCACATACATTTACAGATAGATTACTAGTGGAGCCTCGTCCGAGCAGGGAATTACGTTCTTCTGTAAATCGAAATATTTCATTATAAAACTGTTATAATTAGATTAATTATTGATATACAAATTTGTTTACCAAACATAATAATAGAGCCGATGTCATCATCTTTATAATTCTGTCTCCTTCGTGCTGACGGGAAACCATATGGTTCCACCTGAGATTCCCCAGCGGCGTCTAGATCTTGCTCGGCTCCTGTTTCCCCTTCGGTGGAGCTGTGAACGTAGCGCGGAAGGTACGTGTTCGGATGCAGAAGATAATTCACCGCTGTTATAAAAGAAAAATTATCTTAAAATCGGAGTATTAAACTGTGGAAGTATGGCATCAAATAATATTTAGTTAGTAAATTTTTTAATTAAATAAACATATATATATATAATAAATTTCTGCCATACAACCACATATGCGTTAATATTAATAGTCAAACTTAAATAGCAAACTCTTGATTAAAGAATTGTATGTGGTATTTAATTTATATAGGTAATTATGTATTACATTTATTTTAATGTGTGAGATTTGAACCCAGTGCTTAATTCATCTGGCATCCAATGATCATAAACTAAGTAAGAATTTACTACTACATGTTTTGTAGGAATCCAAATAACTGTATACCACCCAGAACAAACCATTTTTCTCAGTTTTCCTACATAAGTAGAAGAATTGTATAAGATATTAAACATAAATATGTCCCGAAAATTCCGGATATAATAAATTAAAAAAAATTTCAGAACAGATTATTGATTAGGATAATCGAGAGTTTACTTAAAAAAAGTGCAGTATTATAAAATGACTCATTTGAAATCACAGGCTTCAGGTTGCAAGTTATGATTAGATAAAGTGATGCGTTTGTTGAATAAATCGTGATATTATGCTATATCTGCATGCCTTCAAAATCGTGCTTTTATAATGAAGGAAGAAATAAGTTAATATTGAAAATTCACTCTTGTAATTTAACTGTTAGATAGTTAGAGGAAGCCAGATCACGCCAGGTTATTATTATGTACTCACAGTATATTATACCCATCACCAATATAATCTGATGAATCTAGTGGGAATGTCACATCAAAATCTAAAGACAAAATTACATTTAATGAAATCCATAGTGTGTGCGCTGCTTGTGGACTTTATATAATTTAAATTGTACCCTCAAAAATAAAAATTAAGTTTTACCTGAATTGTAGCCAAATAGATCATCTGTATTTTCTCCATCGTCTTCATCAGCAGCGTATGATGACTCTTCTTCATTTAGAGGACCCATGTCGTTGTTAGGTGGAGCTTGGTTCAATGGTGCTTGGTGAGGTCTGTCAGGTTTCGATTCATTGCTTTCGTTACTGTGAAAACTAGAAGAATCTGGCACTTCACTTCCAGGTACTTCGGTAATGTTCGGTAAAACACCTCCTCCACCGACTCCATTACACCAATCTGAGCAATCCCAATGATAACCTAGGAAATGTGTAATTATACAATTATTAATTTTGATTAAATCAATTAAAAACAATAAATGTTAGTGGTGCGTGAGAAAGTATCCAATGTTACGATTTGTTAAACTAACCACCAAGAATCCTAGGATCTTGAACTAATCTACCTTGTAAAGTGCCTCTTTGTGGACTCGTGTTTCCTTCACTTTTGTTGACAGTGTTTCCTTTGAGGTCTGAAGTTAAAAACATAGAGATAAGTATAAATGATCGGTAAATTGAAATAATTTAGAAAAAAATGTATCCTTACCATTCTTTATTCTGTTATCTTGAAATGATTGTAGGTGCATTTGTTCAGACCAAGACGGTTTATGTAATGAGTCGTCTTCACAAGATCCAGCATTAACTGTATTATTTTGTATGGGATTCCTATTAAGATTTTTTAAGTAATCTGGTGGTATATTTTCCAAATCATCCCCTAAACAAAATCAAACAAATAATAGCAGTTCTAAATTATTGTCCCATTTTGTTAGTGGAATATACCTGCTGAACCATAACTTCGAAGGGTGTCTAAATTGTTGAGGAAATTGTGTGAAGGATGTAATAAATCACAGGGTCCAGTCGCGACTGGTGCATAAGATGCAGGTCTATCCATTCCTGAAGATACTGTTACGCCTCTTTGAATTTCCAAATTGGACAATTTAGATCCACGCTGCTTTAATTTGAATAATCCATCAGATAAACAAAATCTTCATTTATATAAATAATAATCATTTGAAGTAATACTGACCTTAATAATCTGCATTTCATGCTGTTGTCGGACGTTGGAGTTGAGAACGGGATTGAGATCAGAATGTCCTCGCTTCTTTCGGGCAAAACAGCATGTGATTGAAGCGACACTAATTATTATTAACATAAGCATTGCAAGTCCTATTGTCATCCACCACATATGATTGAGGCCTAAGAATTCTGATCGTTCAGACGTTATAGCATTTGAATGTAATGGATTTCCACAGTGCATTCCTAAGTAAAAGATAATAATTAAAAATACAAAATTCTACGTAAAGATTGATAAATATGTATTTATGTATTACCGGTTTTGTCAGGTGGGCAAACACATCTAAAGCTTCCAGGTTCGTTAATACAAGTAGCACCATTTAAGCAAGGATCACCTTTGCATTCATCAATATCAAGCTAAAATAAATCAATATTAAAATATAAAACTCTTCACAAACTTGCTGAAAAATATCAAATAGAAAAATCAGAAAAGTTTATACCTCACAAAGAGGTCCATGATATCCATGACATCTACACGCAGGACCTCCATCACCTTCTTCGCATAATCCTCCGTGTAAACATGGGCCCCCTAAGCCACACCAACGGCCTACTTCACATCTTCTACCTCGTAATCCTCTATTACACATGCATTCAAAGCTACCACCAGGAAGAGATGAACATACACCTCCGTATAAGCAAGGCTGTGAAACACAGGGGTCGGTATCAAGTTCGCAGTGTTTACCCGTGAATCTATCATAACAGAGGCATTCATAATCTCCATCTCCTTCTTCTAAGGTATTGAACAAGTCTTTGCAAGTGCCACCTATAAATAATGTATATTTTTATTATTATACCATTGTGAATATTGTAATCTATTTTAAAAGTTAAACAAACCATTTTGACAAGGAAGGCTTCCACATGGACCAGGAGTATTTAAGACAGCAGGACAGTTGATTTCTACATTAGCTAAACGTTTTAATGTGAGAGCTCCACCCACACCACCATTTTGCAATGGAATGAGTTCATTCGAAACACGTACGTCACTAAGGCAGCCCACAAATCCTCTCCACACATCTTCTAAGCCTAAATTCAAAGCACATAATTTGTAATTTCTAAATGTTTCGATGACATAAAAATAAAAAATAAAGTTTAATACCTAATATTGCTGGATGTTGTCGGACTTCTGCTCCTAAGAACATGTCATCTGAATAAAGATTCAAAATTCCATTTGAACCAGGAGCTGAACCATGGGCTACATGCTTTCCGTCTACAGTCAATTTAGCACTACTTCCATCTCTGTCGAGTCGAATTTCATGCCACCTGCCGTCAGATATTCTTACAGAAGCTACTCTAACAACTCCTTCTCCGGATCCCAATTCAAGGCGATATTGTACTATGCCATTGACGATCTGAAATAAAAAATACAAATTACTTAAAAGAAAACATATTAACACAAATTATACTTTACCTCGAGAATGTTGTAATCGATTTTCCCTGCAGCATACATGAGATTGCCAGATGGATTTAGAGTTTTGACCCTCAAAGATAACATTAATTGGTCTTCTAACAGTTTCTTTCCATTTATATTTTCTTTTGCAACTCTGTACTGTACATAACTTTTGCCTCCAAAATAAACTGGATTTGATGGTTTGAAGCAGTTCTCTCCGTGACATTTTGTACTTTCCATTTCACATTTATTATCGGGTAGATTTTCAATACACTGACAGAAGAATCCCTCCGAAAGTGATGAATCGGGAACACATTTTTTATTATCTGTGCATGGTTTTCGAGCACATTCATTTATAATTGTTTCACATCTTTCACCGCCATAGCCCTCTTGGCATTTGCATTCAATTTTGTATTGATGATGAGGACTCACCAGACTGGTAACATCAGCTGATATAGGCACAAGTTTATTAACATCCAAAACAATACGGTCCTGACATTCGCCATAAGCACAATAGTGGGCATTGCATTTGATTCTGACAATATCTTCAACAACTAATTTGGTGGATTCTTCTAATTCTTGAAGGTTTGAATTGAGAGCTTTACGGATTGCATCAGTTGTATAATAAGACATCATATTATGGGGCATTAGTTTTTTTACAGCAAAAAGGACATCTAAATCATGTGCGACTAGTTGTCTTCGAATACGTTTGAATTTGTCAATTGTGATATTAGAGTTTTCATACAAATATCTTCTTTCTTTGTGACTTATCAAATTGAGATCATCAGACGATGGTTGAACACTTATTATAATTATATCTTTCAATCGACAATTCAAAGCATTTCGAACGGCTCGAATGAAGCCTTTCCGATGACTGAGGACAAAGCTCTTGGGTGCAACTTCTCTAAATCTTATAACAACAGCATTTTTCAACATTTCTTCAGAAATCAATTCCACATTCACTTTTATAATGGCAGATGAATAGAACTTTCCATCATTAACTGTAATGTTAATTCTATAATCACCAATGTCTAATTGAGGAAGAGCAAAGAGTGTTCCGTCAGTTTCATTGATTTTGAAAAGATCCGGTGTGGGATAAGCAATTCCCAATGTAGGAGATATAGAATATGTTAAGGTATCGTAAGTATCTTGATCAGATGCAAACACTTTGCCGATTTCTCCTCCAGCATAATCATCCATGTATGAATTAATACTGATTTCAAGTGGTGTTATAACGGGTGGATATTGAGATTCTTCAATAATTTTAATGAAAACAAGAGTGTCTGAATAGAGAGGAGGTGTTCCATTATCGAATACTCTAACTTGTAAAACATAATGGTCTTTAATTTTATGGTTGAATTTGGTAGCAGTTCTCAAGTAGCCATCTTGTTCTAGTCTGAAAGCTCCTGCTTCATTGCCAGCTCTAAAGTCAAACGTATAGGGAGCAGCATTGGGATGAGCATCTGCATCATGCACAACAAATTTCAAGAGCATATAACCAAGCGGTTTATCTTCCTGAACAACAGCCGTGTAGTTCCGTTGGGAAAATAGTGGCGGATTGTCATTAGCATCTGAGATTTCAATGTTTACAGTTACGAAACTAGACATTGTCGGAATACCATTATCTTTAGCATGAACTTCTAAGACATAGTTTGATTGGACTTCTCTATCAAGATGAGAGGCTACCGAAATATAGCCGGTATCTGTATCGATTGAAAATTGATTATTGCGATCACCGCGCTGAATGGAATATGTTACTCGGCCGTTTTCACCACTATCAATATCATTTGCAATCACTTGAAGGATTTTGTCAAATATGTCGGCATCTTCTCTAATTCTTGTATTATATGAAATTTGCGTAAATATAGGAGCATTATCATTGCTATCCGTTATTGTAATATTAACAGTAGCCCGATTACTTAGAGGTGGAACTCCTCCATCTTTGGCTTGTACAGTTAAATAATATTCTTTTGCTCGTTCATAATCAAGTTGGTCAGCAATGGAGACAAAACCAGAACTGGGATCAATTGTAAACTTTTTATGTTCATTGCCTCCTATGATTGAATATTCAATTTCCGCATTAACACCAATATCTTTTGAGGTAGCCAAAACCCTAACTACATCGGTGCCAACATTATCATTTTCAGATACAACAGCATAATAGCAATTGGTCGCAAATTCAGGTGGATTGTCATTGATGTCTGATACGGTTAATTGAATTGTTGCTTGACTCCAATGCTTTGGATTGCCTTGATCTGTGGCACGTACTTCGAGTGTGTAAGAACTTCTCACTTCCCTATCAAGCTTGGCAGCCACAGTGACAATACCACTGTCACCCGTCATTGCAAACTGTCCATTCAATGTATCGACAAGTGCATACTTCAATCTACGATTTATACCCAGATCCCTGTCGGTGGCATGAACTTTTGTAACCAACGTCCCTACTTCAACATCTTCTGGTAGTGTAACACTGTATTGGCCGACGGAAAATTGTGGTGAGTTATCATTGATGTCAGAAATAATCAATTCCACTTCAGATGAGCATTCCCACGCAGTCTTTTCTTTATCTTGAACATGAGCAGTGAGTTGATATCTCCAGAAATCTTCTCTATCAAGGGATATAGCAGTTTTTATTTCACCGGACTGTCTATCCACTACAAAATGTTCAGCATTTTCACCAGAAAGGAAATATCTAAGCTTAGCATTTTGTTCTTCATCTGCATCACTAGCTAATATTGTAAGTATGTACGTTCCAATTGGAACTCCTTCAGATATTGTTTGGCGATACCTATGTTTAAGACAATATGGAGGATTGTCTTTAGGAAGTAAAAAAAAAAATATAAAAAAAATGTGATTTAAAAAAATATGTGTAACTACATATGTATAATATATTTACCATTTGCATCCAACACTTCAATGGAAAGTTTAGTAGTGGTTGAAAATCGACCATCTGTGGTAATCACACTAAGTTCATAAGAAGATACAGTTTCGCGATCAAGAGGCTTTGCGATATAAACTTCTCCAGTTGACCGAATTTGAAATTGGCATAGAGGATCTCCAGACATGATATAATATTCAACAGGGGTTATTTCAGAGTCTCCATCAGTTATACTAAGTTGTAAAATTACAGTTCCTAATAATAAAAAAAATGTTGTATTGAGAGATTTTAAATATTGACTTGTAGAGTAAAATAAAAATACCTGGTAGAGCATCTTCATTAATAGAAGCTTTGTAATGATCTTTTGTGAAAGCAGGTGGACAGTCATTATAGTCTTTTAATCTTACAATGACATTGGTTTTTGTCATATGTTTTTCATGAGCATTATCCATAGCAATAACTTGAAATTTATATTCTGGGTTCTTTTCTCGATCGAGTTCTACTAATGTTGTGATCCAACCTCTGTAAGGATCTATAACAAACACATTCCCCATACCTTCTATATCTGGTCCTAGAGCATATCTGACTTCACCATTTGAACCAGAATCTTTATCTTGAGCAGTAACTGAAAAAGAGAAAAATATGTTGTATTAATTCATACATGGTAAGGTGTATTCTGTATTATTCTTACCTTTGATTATTGATGTTCCTTGTTCAATGTTTTCTGCTACAGTGACTACATACGGAGAAGAATGGAAGACTGGAGCATTATCATTTTCATCTTGAACATTCAGCGAAACTTCAGCCAAGGCAGATAATGGAGGACTGCTTTGAGTCTCTGCTAAAATTCCTATCCAGTGAGAATCTTTGGTCTCTCTGTCTAATTTTCCAGATAAAACTAGTTGTCCCATTGTATCAATTTGGAACAAAGATTTATCAAAGAGTCCAGGTAGGATTCGGAAAGTAGATGGAACATCAGATACCATTTTCAGTTTTGTAATTACCGTTCCTATAATAAAAAAATAATTATGTGTATAAAATGATTGCATCAATAATATTTTGTTGTATGTATACAAACCTATAGTAGCTCCTTCAGGGATAAAGAATTTTTCATGATTTCTTTCAAATATTGGTGCACGATCTGCAGGTGCCATAATATAAACTTCAACTGGAACATCAGAATGTAAAGCTAGACTTCCAAGATCAGTAGCTCTTACCCAAAATTGGAATATTTGAGATTCTGAAAAAATAAACAAAACATGTAAATGTAAAGCATATTTAATATTCATACAAAATATCATGCTTGTACAAACCTAGTGATTCTACACTTTTAATAAGTGTGATTGATCCTGTATTTGGATTAATTCCAAATATCTCACCAACACCAATTTTTTTATTTTCATAGATAGAATATTGAATTTTACCATTAACATCATCGTCGGGATCAACTGATCTTACCTAAGAATGAATCAAGTATTAATAAAATATTAAAAATATCAACAACCTTGAACATACCTTCAAAAATGATATAGATATGCTGAAATTCGAGTGTATGGCAGCCTTATATTCTTTTAATAAAAATGATGGAGCATTATCATTTTCATCAATAACTTTAACTCTGACTGTTGTAAAAGCTGGTCTTCCTCCAGTATCAGATGCCATTATAGGTATTTCATACTCTCTAATAGTCTCTCGATCTAATTTTACCAGGGTGGATATTTCACCAGTTTGACTATTGATTTCAAATGTTTGCTTGAGCAAATTAGACGGAATTGAATATGACAATATTCCAAAATCACCAATGTCATCATCAAATGCTCTGACCTATTAAAAATAAAAATTATAAGTATTATATTTATATATTTACTATTGATATGTGTATGTATTATAAAGATACTCACTACAGCAACAATAAGTCCCGGCGGCTGATTTTCCAGAGCGGAAGCTTCTTGAATAAAATGTTCAAAACGTGGGGAGTGATTGTTTGCTGGATTGAGTGCCACTTTAACTCTACTGAATGTTGTGTATACTCCATCAGAGACTGATATATTTAATACGCTCATAGGGGACGTACCAAATTTTTGTATGTTCATTAAATTTATGATACCTAAATAAAAAAATAAATGTTTTGAATACATTGAGTAAATAAAAAATAATAATTGTACATATTTACAAACCATTGGTGTTATTAATGGAAAATGTTTGTTGGTCATTTCCACCGACAATTGTATATGAAAGATGACCTTGATCAGTTATATCAGGATCACTTGCCGCTACTCTGGTCACAAATTGACCTCTAGCCGCATGCTCTGATATGAAACAACTATAAACAGGCTGTTCTACCCTCGGTGCATTATCATTCATGTCTAGAACTATACACACAAATATTAGTACAAAAAAACCAGATAAATGGGAGTAAAAAAACATACCTGTGACCCAAATATGTGCAGTGCTTGATAGAGCTGGAACACCTTTGTCTATTGCTATTACAGTAAAGTGATGTGAACTAAGAGATTCTCTATCGAGGGATTGTTTCAGGTAAATACTTCCATCAGAGGCATCAAGATGAAAGAAAAAACTAGCATTGTTGTCAGAGTTAGATATTGTGTACACAATTTCCTTGTTAACTCCTAAATACCGTAACAAGAATATGTCAGTAAACATAATTTCAATAAAAAAAAACATATTTAATGAATTAATCATTACCTGTGTCATTATCATGGGCATCGAGTTTTAATAATAAAGTACCAAAAGTGGCTGCCTCAGAAACATTTACATGATAACTGTCTGATGAAAACTCTGGAGGACAATCATTAACGTCTTCAACGATTATCGAAACGGGAACTTCAGCATAGACACCAGTAACACTGTCTGTTGCTCTAATGACAAGTTCATGTGTCTGCTGCTGTTCAAAATCTAAATCTTCTGCAGCATAAACCATGCCTATCCAATAAAAATATTTCTTAATGTATTATTTATGATTAAATTATTTTTGAGGATTGTTTTAACCAAATCTGTATATAAACATCATTTTAACACAATTTATCGACTACACAATGCGCACAATACTTATTTTTAAATTAATTAGTGAAGTTAGGTGTATTGAAAAGTGTTTTTTAAATTATAACAAATCCAAAACGTTCATGCGCAATTCAAAATTGATAGAAAAATATCTGTTTAAATTTAGATTTCATTATAGAAAAAAAATGCTTAGTAAAAGAAAATAATATATTAAAACATTGTGAGAAAAATATATATATTTCTAGAAAAAAAAGGATGTGCAACTTCCCATAAGAGGTGTGTGGTGTAAAAAAGATAAATATCGATCTTTTTCGAATGTTTTTTTTTAAGACCAATATTTTAGAAGAAATAATAATTGAAATACACACATGCCACATTCAACTAGGTGTAAGTGAAATAAATAATATAATGTGATATTATTAAAATTGCTAATTGCAAAAAGGTTCTGTGAGCACTTGAGAATAATAATAACAAGTGAAAGCAATTCACAAGAAAAGAAAGCACTTTCTGCAGAAATGCATATCAGTGAATGTTGAAAATACTCACAGGGACCATTGTAATTATCCGGAGCTGTGAAAAGAACAGCACATAAAATTTATTGCTTAGTTTCAGTAACGTCAAATACATACATAAAATCAGTTTTATTATTTTCATCATTAATTATAATCTAGAAACAGGTGGTTTTTCATATCCCTTACCAGTTAAACTTTCTAATATTATATACGTAATATGTATACTATATTAACAATATTAGTATTACTAATTTTATACTTAAAAAATGTACAGAAGAGTATAAATATAAAAACATTTTAGTAGGTATATAATAAAATTAATGAATACTTTTATATATCTTAGAATTTATAAATAAGTTACCTGTATTAAAATCCAAAGCAAATTCTTCAAAATCATTTCCCTTTTCGATGGTGTATATTAATTTTCTATCTAATGGCGATGATGCTTGAATCGGTATTCCTAGAGGAGTTTGTAGTTCAACATTTTCGGGAACGCTCATTGAATAAAACTGCTTATCAAAGATGGGCATTGATCTATCTACAACTTTTACAACAACAGTAGCTTCGCTATAGCAGGGTGTTGTTCCTGTAAGTAATATTTCATAAGTACAACACATAATAATGATACATAAGTAGATTATTAATTTTCTTTACCGCCATCATAAGCTCCAATAACTAATTTATATTCTCGGTTGTGTCCTTCTAAGCTTTGTTTCAAAGATATTTCACCGGTCTTTCTAGAAACTTTGAACAGTTCTCCGTGACCTCTCTTCATTTCGTACCTAACTTCACCATTTTCCATACTATCTTTATCAATAGCATGGACTTTGGTAATAATTTGGCCCTTTTCATCATCCACGGATACAATTGCATAATATGGCAAATTCACAAACATCGGACAAAAATCATTGATATCTGATATTGTGACATTAACAACAACGTGTGCTACTCTTGGACTCTCTCTTTCTCTATCAAAAGCATATGCTGAACTTTTGGCCTCCACTATTAGCAGGTATGTATCCTTTTGCTCTCTATCGAATTTAGTGCCAGTTGTTTGTATCACACCAGATGTCAATCCAATGCTGAACATATCAGTCGGGTTCAAGATTCTAAATTCTATATGTTCATTGAGAGTATTTCCAAGTACATTTACAACTGTGACTGTGACAATTTTAGTGGAATTTTCAACCACAGTGCCTTCATAGCTTGATTTTTGAAAGATAAGTCCAGAGCTTTCAGATTTTTGTATGTCAATATTAACTTTTGCAACACTTGAATATTTACCATCCGATACTCTTATGTGTAATATGTGGAAGTTCTTTAATTTATCAGGATGCAGTATAGTGAGAATACCCTTTAAGGAATCAATTGAAAAAATATGAGGACTGTCTCCATCGATTATGCTGTATTTTAAAGTGTCATTTTGTACTGTGTCTGGATCAGTTGCATGCACAGTGATTATTGCAACATTTTTATAAGTAGGAAGAAGTAGAGTAGCATTATATTCCTTTTGATCGAATACAGGCGGACTATCATTAACATCTAATATATTTATTTGAACTTCAACAGATGATTCGGATGATAAACGAGGTTTACCCATATCAATAACCTGAGGACAAAAATAAAATTAGAGATTTTCATTGAATTTTATATAGAATTACTTACCATAACATGGAAATTAAAAACGGGTATAAGTTCATGATCTAATTCTCTTATTGTTTTTATTGCACCCGTTGTAGAATCAATACTGAAATATTCTCTAGCAAGAGGTTCAACAATTTCATAGTTTCTTAGGGCATTGATTTCTGAATCAAGATCTATTGTAGTTATGACTAAAGGTACACTGGTGTTAGAGAGAACCAAAGATGGAACAGGTGCAGATTCCAAAATATTTCCATAATATGATTGAGAAAGGAATCTGGGTGCATTATCATTTTTATCCAGAACATGAATAATAATGTAACATTGAGCAGATGCAGAACCCTAAAAAAAATATTCATTAATTTTCATTTTCATTAATTAGTCTTCTAAAACCTTTGTTATGTGACATTGCGTTTAGTTATACACACATTTTTTTTTCAAATAACCCAACCTAATTCTGATTGATTACAAGTAATTTTATACTAACAATAATTTGGTCAGATGGTCAGATTACTATTTTTAGATAATATAAGTAATTTAGTAAGTACTACTTTATGTTACCAACTTACCATATTTGTTGCTAAAATTGTTAAATTGTATATTTTAACTTCTTCATAGTCTAACGGATATTTAGTAATTATGATTCCAGTTGAAGGATTTATTTCAAATACATCATTTTCATTTCCATCAATTATTTCAAATAATAGGGATGAAGTACTTCTAGCCTCAATATGTTCAACATATGTGCCAGCCGGTTCATTTTCATAAATTTCAGAAACCAACTCGTGTTTCAAAAATCTGTAATATTATAAAATAAAATAAAAAAATTGGTTGTATATTATTATAATGATTCATACTGAGATAAAAAAATTACCTTGGACTGGCATTGTCTGCCATAGTAACCATTATATGTACTGGAATCGTTGAAGCAGCAGGATACGGACCGGGATTTGATGCTTTTACTTGTAGAGTATATTCTGATGCAGTATTAATATCTAATTCTTTAGCAACAGTGATATCACCCATTTCAGAGTCAATCATAAACATGTTTCCTATGTTACCTAATTTTTTTTATATGGTGAAATGTTAGTCGAATTTAAAGTATACATATTTATAAATTATTAAAAGCCATACCACTCATTATGGAGTATGATATAAATGCATTCTCTCCTTTATCCTTATCAATGGCAAGCACTTTCACAACAGAAGTTCCTACTGGGGATGTTTCAAATACTTTGCCCTGTACAATCTTCGCACTGAACTCGGGTGGATGATCATTGTGATCAAACACGTGTACCAAAACACGAGCATAGCTACGTTTTGACTTGAGAGCTCCGTCTCTTACCATGACTGTCAATAGATGTTCCTCAATAACTTCTCTATCTAATGGATCTTTTAAAGTTATTTCACCCGTCAAAGAATCTATCTTGAACAGTTTAAGCGACATATTGTTTCTAGCATTGATAATGCTATATAACAATGTTTCATGACCAGTAGCCTTCAGTTTTACAATGGGATCTCCACTCATGAAACCTTCAGAAACATTGACATGATACAAAGATTGACTGAACACTGGTCCGTCTTCGTTGACATCATTAATAACAGAAATTTTGAGCTGTAAAAATATTATATTTTAATACCATTGAAAAAATGAAAATTTTATTTTATACAAACCTCAGTGTAAACTTTGTAGACACCATCGGTAACACTAATATTTAGTGCATATTGATTTTTTCGTTCCCATTTCAACTTTTTAGCCAACAGAACATTACCATTTTCCCGACCAATGAAGAAATCATTGTTTTCATCTCCGTCTAATAAATTGCAAAATATTATCAAGTAATTATATGCTCAACAATTAAATTTGATAACCTGAAAGAGACACTCACCAACTATATCATACCATAAGGTATCATTATCTTCGTCGGTGGCTTGAATAAGAGATACAAGAAATCCTACAATGTCGGATTCTGTGACTTTGATTGATTGTACTGAATTTTTAACGATTGGAGAATGTGAGGAAGCTACAGGAATAGCCACCACTTTTACACTGACTCGAGTGGTTTGAGCCTTAGGAGGTGTACCGTTATCTGACGCTCGAATCTACAGCATTGAAAATCAAATGTTTACTATATCAAGAAAAAAATGTATATAAGATAATTTATAATTGAACAAACATTTAATTCATAAAAGCTTCCCGGTTCCAAGTTGACATTGCTTAAAACCAATCCAGTTTTAGGGTCAATGTGAAACTTAACTTTTCCCTTTCCAGATTTGATACTATAAGTGATATTTCCGTTCTCACCATCGTCTTCATCATGTGCAAGCACCTAAAGATTAAAAACTATTAGATTACAATTTAGTTATTTTAAAAATCACAACAGTGTTAAAATAAATTATAACAAGCAACCTTAACCTTAACAAAAAAAATATTATCTTAAAACATAGGAGTATATAAATAAATTAATCAATTATTCATATTTTTTCACATGTAACTTAATAATAGCACTGATGCGTTAGTGCTAACATGCATTATGAAATTCAATGAAAATTATGTTGCTATGCCTTGAAACAATCATATAATATGTAATTAATCATGCAAAATTAATGATAAAGATTTAAAAAAGAGGTTTTTTTAATGAATTGAAATCAAAATTTGTTAACACCAACCCATGAGTGAAAATTACAAAATTTTAAACCATACATAAAAATATTATATGTAATACATTTAACACCAAATTGTTATCACTTTATTAACATTTTTTCTGTAGAAATATGTAAAACTATATAAATTACTTATTCAATTCTTGCTGGAAAATAGATATGTTTGTATACAAATCGATTAAGTATCAGTTTTAACAGATATTTTGTCACTGATTTTACTAGTATGTTACAATAATTTATATAAAATAACAAAAAAATGATTGTATATTAAGTGGATGATTAGTAAATAATGGATGATTAATGTTATTATTGTGTGAAGATATGCTATGCTCATGCTACGATCATGCTCGATTCTTACCCTGAAGAGTGAGACACCCTTCGGTTCGCCGGCATATGTTTCCCAGGGTATGGAATCTTCTGGTACATCACCGGATCCTTCCATTTCCGGTATGAACTCCATGTTGTTCTGATATTTATAATTTCAATTCAAACACAAACATTACATGTAGGTTTTCAAACACACACACACACACCCACACACATAAACTAATTTTATAAACTCGTTCAAAAAACACAGTATCAGTAAATTCAATATGTTATTAGAAATTATATTTTTTCAATGATTATTAATAAATTTTACATGGAGAAAGTTATCACAATTGTACTAAAGCATTAGTCAGGTTTCGGACCGGTAAGCTGCTGATTGCATGCTTGTAAGAGCTTGCAAATGTTTGAGGCTCTAAAATGACAGTTATGAGGACAATTACGTGTCATGTTATTAAAATATATTATGTATGTGGTCTTGTATTCGTACATGGCTTTTTATGACATGTTATTAGTTAAAAACAACTACTGACATACGTGTCGTATGGGTGATCATATATACCTGAAATCCAATGCCGAGTTCAGGATTTGCTGGTATTCTGACAGAGTAATATTGATCCAAAAATTCCGGTGCATGATCATTGATATCAATGACATCAATAACCACTCGGGTTCTAGAGAACAACGTTCCATCGGACACCTGCACTTCTATGGCATGTTGCGCTTGGCTTTCACGGTCGAGTCTGCGTCCAGTGGTTGTTATTAAACCTAAAACAGTGAAAAATTTAAATATATCAATTTAAAAGGCATCTGGCAACAGTGGCTTTAAACATGATATATTCCATAGTATTTTGTTTTTATTATATCAGATTACCACTGACCAAAATGTACTCACAATATCAATCAATCAATATAGACAGACAGATGAATAGTTGATTTTTTATCATACGTCAATATCCTGAACTCTATGCGATTGTTGGACTACAATTTGACGTTTATATAAATTTGAAAAAGCACTTTTGTCATTAATTAAATAGTGAAAAGTTTTTTTTTTTTAGTGAAAATTATAAATATACTATATGAGAAACAAAATCATTTTTTCAAATAAAACAAATGCCACCCTGGCGTTGGTTATTAATTATTTTTACTGTAATTGTTGTAGCTCAAGTTTCATAATAAAGAATTTAATATATTCATAATTGCCATTAAAATACGATTACATAAACCTAGGTATGTAAAAAAAATGTATTTTCTTGATTTCGTATATGATGATACTGTTTCACAATTTTGTAAACATTAAAACGAGGACGAGAACGAAGTGTGAAGTTTTTCGGTTGGGAAGTCATCGAATGTGGACTTTAAAAGTTTGACGTCGACTTTGCGAAACCAGGAAACTTTACTTCCACTTTGCTATAGACATAAGGCATAGTGAAGTATCTATGTTTGCACTTTTGAAATCTTATCTTGAAGGCTTACTATGAGATATCGAATTATGATGGTTCTGCAGAATAACTGCAATGGTGAGAAGACCAATTTATATATGTCGTATTTGGTAATAATTTTTTGGAGATTTTATAATATAATTGTGAGAAATGGATTAATAATATTTATATACATATATTGCATTTATACAAGAATTTGTAAGGAAAAGGTCGGCAAATAATTGGCACTAATGAGGCTTCCGAGAAGCAGATAGAACTAATCCAGGACAGTATGGTAGCCTCGGGCATCGTGCCAAGCTAGAAATGCGCTTTTGCTCTTTTACTACAGCCCTTGTCACACGAATCGCTAATTTTGGGGGTCTTGGACAATCTACTTGAATTGGTAGATAGTCATGCTAAATTACGTAGTCTGTAAAAAGTGTTGGCTTTGAATCGGGGGCGGAAATATTGAATATATTCACTTACCAGTTGTTGAGTTTATAGTGAAAAGTCCATTAGGGTCTCCGGCGACAATTTTGTACGTAAGTGGATTGGATTTTACGTCACAATCAATCGCAGTCAGTTGGATGAGTATTTTACCAGAACTGGAGTTCTCTGGAACTTGGGAATGGTAAGAACTCTCCTCTGTTAATGGCACGCAGTCGTTTTCGTCTTCGACTACGATATACACCTGTGAAATAAAGCTTGTGGTTAATGAATGTAATGTCTAAATAAAAAAAATAATACAGGATGGACCTGAACTAACTGAGAATATATTAGGAGGTGGTTATATAATAGTCTAAGGTGTGTGTATGTATGTGCGGGTCCTTCAACCATCAGTGTTACCAGATGGAAGATAAATATTTCATATAATTATTTTCTCTCGAAACGGGTATTTTAATGATAATAATATTAGAGATATTTAATAATGCATAATAAATGACAATTCTCAAAAAACAGTATTTATCCGGAAACTTTTTAAATATTTTGATGAGTGTTGTCATCATATGAAAACCGTATTTTATTTTTAATCTACTTTGAAAATTAAAACATCTGAATGAAAAAATAAACAACTTATAACCGTCCTATTAAAAAACAAAGCAGAACATCAAAAAACATTAACAAATTGATAATTTCAATTAAAATTACCCTAGTAAAATATATTAGTTTAATCATTAAAGTATTTAATAGACACAATACACACTTCACAGAGACAACTGTAAAAATATTTAATATATTTTTTCACTCATTTCTGCGATACCCTACAACCCCCTAAAATATTCTGAGTTAGTTTAAATCCACCCTGTATATATGTAAAAAAGATGTATCGTAAAGGTTGTGACTCAAATCTTGCGGTCGTCAATTTTTAATGATATAGTCGAAAATCAATCCCAATTATTTTGTCTAAATCGATATTTTTTAAGTATTGAATTAAACTTAATCTTCGCGATTAAATATTTATACCCATCCTTGCTTCATTTATAATTGTTTTTCAAGGAAACGAATGCAAAAAGACGCTTCGATTCGATCTGAAATTTATTGGTCAACGGTCTTTATAAATGATCACGACGATGGAAATGACGGGAAAGGAATTGCCCTTTGAAAAATTCATTAGAATTGGGAATCGGAGATGTTCACTAATTATTAAATAAATTTCCAGAAATGGATTTCTTGGGTACAAAGTTTGTTTTACAAGTCGAAGAGTCAATAATATGACTCGAAGGAAACTGATAGGTTTAGGATCAACCTAAATGGATTAAATTTAATATATGTGAGATTTATTTAAAATTTCAGCAGAACAGTGTCTAGTCATTTTCCACAGAACCCGTATGGCGTTCTACTTGCAATTTGTTACTTCTTATCGGCAATAATGTTCAGACCACTCAACTGATTGCGGTAATATCCTTTATGTTCACCCTTAACCCTTATTTTACCCCGATAAACAAATGCTCCTTGAGGCCTACTATTATTTTCTCCCAAAATCATACGAGTTCTTTTAATTAAATGTAAATTACCTTGATGCAACTGTGAAGAGGAACAACTCCTTGGTCCTGTGCGCATATCGTCAACCAGTAATGATCTTTGGTCTCAGAATCCAGTACTGCCAGAGTCCGTATTTGTCCTGAGAATAAAAAAAAAATTAAACTAATATTAAAAAAAATATATAATAGAATATCAATGGCCGGGTAGTAAGGTTGTTGGAATAAAATATTCGTGGCAGTTGTGGCATTTAACTTTTAATCTATTCCAGTTGAGATACAAAAGCGTAATCACGGATTCCGATGAATTGTGATTTAATTGAATTTGAAAGTGGAAAAAAATGCAAATTCATAAACGTTATATTGAACGCTTTTTAAAGCAACATTGCTTTAATGTTAGCAGGATCAAAAAAAACAAAATAAAACTCGATATAGAAAAAAAAGTTTAAAAATTGCGACATCCAAGTGCAACACTTTGAATTAAATATGGGTAGTTTGCGATAGTGTGAATGATAATATTCAATATTTATCTTATGCACCCCACAAAGGGTTGAAAACCATAATATAGAATATACAGCCAAGAGAAGTGGGTCACTATTATACACTATACACTTCCAGAACCCACATACGATACAATCGTAAATCTCAAAAGCTGGCTTTTCACTTCACAACATGCCTACTTTCCATAATATTGATATTGTAAAAAAACAATAAAAAAGTATTTTTTTCTGAAATCGCATGTCTCATTACATTTTAGAGAAAACCGATGAAATTGTATTTGAATATCGTTGGATAGATCTCATTTATTTATATGAGAGGAATTCTCACAAATTTTGGAAATATTTTTTGCAGAATGCACACAAATGCTCGCTGATTCTTATGTTATAAATATTGTACGAAATATATAAAGAGTTTAGAATAAAAATGAACCGTGAGTAATTATATTAATGTTATTAGTTTATATTAATTTATTTATACACGCCCCGATGCAGCTTTATACCATTTTTTTAGTCACAACAATGTGTCAATAAAATTACCTGTCAGTGATCTTAACTATTAATAGTTACACAGGTCACCCATAGAGCGGCTCTGCCCGAGTTAATAATCGCCTCAGAATTTACCTTACAATCCAGGAAATCAGTGTTAACCTGTATCAAGACGATCGATCGAGATTTTATTAATATTTAAAGAAATACATTTATAATTTCCACTATATTTTTATTACAGCGCTTTCGACTACCAACATGTAGTCATCAAATCACAAACTTATTTCTTCAAATAATTATGGAATTGCATCAAGTAATCAAAATTATCAATAAAATTTTGATTCGAGCCGGATTTGAACCCATGACTATTTGTAGCTGAGCTATCACGCTGGTTATTATAGGATCTAAGGATTTAAAAAAAATATATATATGTGATTATGTTTACGTAAGAATCTGTCAATTGTTGTTTATTTTGACGTGAAAATGATCGATCGTTTTGCCGCACTATTTGTTAGGAGTGTCGCAACTTTTGAACTCTTTGATTGTATTCAATCGATCATACTTCTTCATTCCAATCTAGAAATTGTTCACAAAGTACATATTTACCCACATGTAATATTGAAGGAAATATATTATCAGAATGCAAGGAGGTGTAGAATACGAGCGTGGGTGTAATTTTAATTTTTCATATGCGGCCGGTATTAAGATTTTGCAAGGCGATATGAGTTTTGGACGAAAGCCTCACTGATATATGCTCCTGGCAAAATGAGCTCCGCTGGTGGTGGAAACTTTGTGAAGTGGAGTTCTGATGAAAGGGGGTTTGGCTCCAGGAAATGGGGGCTGGCCTAGTGACTTATCCACTCATAAAAGACTACCACTCTACCTCTAATGAGACAACCATACCATGCACTTAAATAAAACACGAAAAAAGTATGTGCAGAATAATCGTATTAATAATGGTGATTTCTACTTGTCGTATAATACTAACGAGGGTTGAAAATAATAAAGATGTTAGGTTGGCGATAGATGTGAAAGGAAAGGTCTGCCTGGGGGTTGCGGATATCGTTATCCAAATCCAGACCAAGAAATATTCATAAGAGATAATCGGTAGGGTGAAGCTAGTAATATCTTGCTGAATAAGTAAAGGTAATGTAATGTATGGAAAATATGCCGACCTGTGAGATCATAAATAATATACTTTTCCTATTGAGCAACCCCGTAATTAAATAATTGTATGAAGATAACCTAAGGACTTAAACAATTCATACTCCTATATTTTTATAGGACATACATTCATAGTTCTTCTATACATAATATTATTTCATGGAATGTATGGGGATGTTGAAAATATTCTTGAATATGTTTACCGTAAATTTGAAGGACTGCTACTGATGATGATGGAAATAATATTATTATTCTGATAATACGGACGGTCATATTTTTTGTTTGCAAAATAATCTAACTAGGCGTACTAATTGTATTTTTAATGTTTATGTTATAATTTATCCTCGTTCTCAAATCTCTGAAACACGCAGTCTATATTGTTTAATTGAAAACAAAATCCGTCATATTATAAATATATTTTTTGTGATGAGTTTTTGATAAAGTATTTTTCATATCTCGTGGAATTTTACTATTATTTAATAATTTAAATTTAAATCGGAAGCCCGATTACAACAATACACTGAATTGAAGTGTATTAAATTTAAATAATCCTGAAAAATGAAATACCTCATTACACCACACACCTGGTACCCTGGGATAACGGCCAAGTGCTCTTACCACTAAGCTAACGAGGCATATGGATTACTTCTCATTTAACACACCTCAATTCTTATTTTTTGTTAACGGGGGTCAGAGAGACGCGGGTTCAATTCCCGCATCAGGTGTGTGGTGTAATAAGCAGACCTCTTCCAAGTGAGTGTAATGATTTATTCGAGCTGTGCAACGATTTAATTTAAAATATTGTTTTACTATTTGATTATTGTATTATTTTATTACAACTCTGATATTTACACAAAACATTATATCATATACATCTACACTTTAAATGCAAATTTACAATATAGTAATTTTATTTTATTAATATTACTATGTTATAAGATTGTTCTGTTCCGTGCGAAAATTGAAATAGAATAATACATTTTACCGTATAATAAAATTTAAGCCGCGCAGTGCTCTTGTTTTTTCACCCTCTTGGCTGAGCTTTGGTAATAAATATTTTTCAGGATTATTTTCATTTAACACACATTAATTCAGTATATTATAGTGTCTGTGGCATAGATATAAACATTAGATTAATTGCATTGCATATAAATAATTCGTGTAGCCCGTGTATTGTGGCACTCTTCTCTCCTATTCTATAAAGTATATCATAAGTGTGTCTTCCTCACTCAACCCATTTCTAGTGGTATCTAAGAGTGGTTGTGACAATACTTTGGCACAATAATATTTTAAACATCTTAAAGAAGTATTCTTTGGTAAAATGCCTAGATGTATTTGAGTCCATATGACATGTAGTAACAATGCATTTACCCATTTTACTGTGAAATATAACTGAAGATATGAAGAGAGATGTTCACAGTATAATGTTTGCCAGGTAACTGATGTTTTTGGCCACTTGATCCACTTGAACTAAACACGTATTTAGCCACTCATGCGATATATATAGTCTGTGGAATGAATGAATATTGTATAACATTTGTGTCTTTTTTATGGCGAACATCATTAAATATAAGGTTTCTTTTAGCGTGATGTACGTATTTTAATGAAACTAAAAATAGAAATGTTTGTGACAGAAAACATAGTAGAGGTTGTATGTACTTGAAAGACAAAGACCACACAGACTGAGATGGAGTGGTCTGGAGTTGCCACATCCAACTTAGCATTGCCTTTATCATAACAGGCACAGGGGTTTGTAAACACTTTGTAATATTAGCCCCCATAATTAGCATCTCATGTGATATAAGTGATAATTATAAAGAAGGGGAGGTACAATGACTACGTTCATCCTAAATTTAATTATTTTACTAGCAAAATTTTGTATATACAATAATTTTGAACTTTCAGAATATATGAAAAATGTTGCGACACACGTGACATTTAACTCAATTTAGTGGGGACATAATGTCGAGTGGCTAATTATGACTGACGGATGACAAATTTTGAAGTGAAAAATATTTTGTATCATGAATATGAACTTAGTTCATGTTTGTGTAACATATAAAATGGATTCGTGGATGTGGAATAGAGCATAAAGGGGAATGCCTTTGTGATACAGTCATTGTTAATTCGAATACAAGTTTTGGGGGTTGACATTCGGGAAGAACTGAATTTGAAATATTGTTTCCCATTGCTCTCATTCTCTATATTTATTTCTGTATGGAAGGAATCACAAATGCAACTCGCGGAAGTGAAGTCCGTGAACCTGTATTTGAAGGCGGGATTGTAAGGGCTTGAAATATATGACGAGGGATATTCAAGAAAATTGATTCTATTGTAGTATTTTAACGAATTAGAATAATTATTAATGATAAAAATTACTATCACAGTAACATTTTAATTTAACCCTTTGTACTCGTATGTTCCGCCTCACGTAACAAAATTTAATTCGAATATTATGTTAATGAATTGTTGTTTTATATGTATTCAGGAAATCCACTTTGTTATATATGTATCTATTTTGAGACACTAATTTAAAAAAATAACAATTGTAATATTTGAGATTTAAAATATTTTTTGTTCCACAATAATTATAATTAGCTTATTGTGAACCTACACAAAATATGTTTAATGTAAAATGGAATTCTATGAAGAAGAAGCAATAAATTCAACAATTATAATATATGAGTTCTAAAAAATATCTTGAGCGTTTCTAAAAAAATTGAAAATTACATTTGTATATTCGAGAGTCCATATTTAATTAATAAAAAAAAAGTTTGTTTAAAGAAGAAACTAGTGTAATAGCTGTGGTCATGGCTTCAAATCCCGCTCAAGTAAAAAAATTAAATGATTTGATTCGTTATTACGAGTGGGAGATCGGGAATAATATTATTTGGTTAGAATAAGAGATTCGATATGTATTATTGTTTCTCCCGTCTTCAACTTATCAATATATTATATGGAAAATACTATTTTTATGGTTTTTTCGCAATATTTATTTATAACCAGCGTAAAAGCTCAGGGGATAAGATGTGTGGCTACAAATCCTGTGGTCATGGGTTCTAATTAAAAATTACATCAATAAAATATCGATCGATCGTCTTGATCCATGTTTATTCTGATTTCCTAAATTGTAAGGTCAGCCAGAGCCGCCCTGTCGGTAATCTATGTACCTGTAATAGTCAAGATTACCGATAAACAATGAATTAACAGGTTGCTGTGTCTAAGAAACCAACTGTATTAAGTATATTGTAAGTTGTACTAATGATTTGTGTAACAAAAAAATCCGAATGCAAAGAGTTAGATTAATATCTGTTGTAAGTAATTAGGTAAAACGATACATTTATAGTGTGAAATAAATGTTCAAAAAATATATTTTACGTAAATATTAGCCAGTAGTACAAGTAAGATTCCATTATTATACGAGTAAGTAGATTTTTTTTGTATTAAGTAGTGGGTACCTATAATAAAACAAACTTTAGGATACTATTATAATTTTCGACTGACCGATATAATCCATTTAAAATGTGTGGGCATATTTTTAAGCTTAATCTGATTAGGTCACGAGTGAAAAGTTAAATATGGATAAAAGTGTGTATACATGGTACTTTAGGCAATTGTATTAGCTGTTTGTTTGAATCTGTGAACAAACTTAGCTTTCGACCAAAGCCCACCCACTGGTTTACGGCGATCATCGTCAAAACATTGTGAGTAAAAATATACATAAAATACAAATTGTTGTTTGAGAATTTCATCCCAACAAAGCCTGGCTAATAAATGAGGATAAAATACAAACTCTATCATAATTTATCACTAAAAATTACAAGAATGTGTATTAGAGTGTTTTTGAAATTTTCACACAGTTTTCGCTGATTACTTCGATGAAAAATATCGTAGAATACATAACACAGGATTTTTCACTACGAATTACATTTTTTTTTCATATTAGGTATATTAAGCTTTTTATAAATTTCATTAAATATATATTCGATCGATTATTTTATTCTACAACACTTACAGACTACTAAAAAAATATATTTTGAAATAAACCTTTAATAAATATGACTTTAGGTTAATAATTATGATTTTATTGGTAGGTTGACATATCACCAGATCTATTCCAAGGGGGTGAAAAAACAGGTTTCCATTTGCTCACAATTGTAGAGCACTTCACGGCTAACATATGTATTTATTATATTTTTTGGCTATTAATAAAAAAACTTATAAACAATAATATTATTTAAATACATTTAGTATTTTTGAAATTTACAATATGTGTAAATAAAAATCAAATCAGCCAGTTGAACGAAAATACTACAATAATCAAATAATAAAGCAATATGATAAAGGAAATCCTTGCAGAGCCCGAATACGTCAAAGAACATCATCACACCCATTTGGACTAGGTCTGTATATCAATAAATCGATCAACTTAAGTCTAACTTTCATCTAGTGTGTCTGACATTATTTTTCTTTTGATCTTACATTAATATATTCGTAATTTTGTCAAACCAATAACCATATTAATTTATATTTTTAGGGATTTCTAAAGAGTTTCACTTGGAATGAAAAAATGTATTATCCAATTTTAAAGAGTTTCTGAAATGGTGTAACGTTAAACACAGATGACTTGTCAAAAATTTAGCTTCAATTCCGGAATTTTATGGTAGGTACATTAAATTTCAAAGAGCAAGCACCTGTGTCTTTCAACTTATCCGATAAAGAGTAATAATACATCGTTAAGATGATTTCAATCGTAAATTTTTAATGTTCTGCAATCAATAACAATTCATTGAAAGAGCCGTTTTATGGTTGGTTTATTTTTCAAGTATGGTATTGATTGTCATTAAGGGTAGTTTCTTATAGATGATGTTAATTGAGTATGAGGTGTTCATTACAGACCCCCCGTCTACCATAATAATGCCCCATAACTCACAATGTTACGTGTGAGTTATGGTAAATTGGCTCTGCGCAATCGACCGGAACATCCAATTATCACCTCTTTTTATTATCTTTATATCGTACATATACTTGGGACATTTATCCCCATTAAAACCTTTTATGACACCAGAAAGTGGTTCGATGTATCGAAAAATCAATAAAAATCTATTATAGTCACACGCTCTTATTTTAAGGACGCTTATCGTGTAACAATAATAATGAATACATCATTAATTATTATTGCAATCATAGATATAAACGATCAAGTGGCCGAAAACATGAGTTACCTGGCAAACATTATACTGTAAACATCTCTCTTCATATCTTCAGTTATATTTCACAGTAAAATTGGTAAATGCATTGTTACTACATGTCATATGGACTCAAATAAAGACTCAGTTTAGCCTCAGTTTTTACCGCTGACTACTTCTTTAACATGTTTTAAATATTATTTCGTTTTAATCGGCAAATCATTGTCACAACCACTCTCAGTGGCCACTAGAAATTTGTCGAGTGAGAGAGAGACACACTTATGCCTTTGTCGAACAGGAGAGAAGAGTGCAACAATACACGGGCTATACGACTTAATTATAAGCAATGCGATATCTAATGTTAATATCTATGATTACAATTTGACAAATTCGTATCAAAATTATTAATATTTTAATTCAAAATAAATGCTACTAGAGCTACTACTATACTACCTTTATATAAATTAATAAAAAAAGTTTTGTTTTTGGTGACTTAAATTACACGACTCTAAACGGCGTACGTAAGCTCCATAAATGTCAAAACCAGAACTAGAAAGGTTTATTATACTAAAATACGACCGAACAGTTTAATCATTTATTTGTATTGTAATTAAATAGAAAACCAAAGTGAAAAGCAGTGTATTCAATTTAGGTTATTGCATATTCAAAATATTTAAAGCTAGCGCTAAACCAACTATACAAAACTAATCAAAATTCACCGACAATACAGTTTATCCAGAGAATTAGCTATTGAATAAATGCATTACAAATGAGACATTTTGTACACGAATATATTACTTTACCAATATCTACAAGAATAAAAAAAAATTAACTGAAACGGTTCTCTTATGGGGGTGAGTAAGAAGAGAAAGGTTAGTCTTTAGGGATATTGCATACAGTTGTTGGTTATTTTTTTTTGTAGAAAGTTAAGATGATCAATCATCAGCATAATAAATACTTTTATACCCAGTACGCGATTTTAAGGGAAAATGTAGTTTATACGAAAAAAAATAACCAGACTAATTTACAATATGGTAGGATTAAAGCACGCTCGGTTTATTATGAAACTGTGCATTCTTACAAGAAAAGCTAATATAATATGCTTTAGTAAGGTGCAGTATAATTTAGAAAAAATTATTTATTTTTATAGAGGCTTAAATACATTTAAGAGGAGTTTGCTTTCAGCCCTTTGCAATATATTAATTAGTATGACTGAAACGACCGAACCCCGGTACGCCTCGATTAATTATCGTTGTGCTGTCAAATTAACAAGAATATCAATCATCATATTTTCACAAACCCAGAAAATAAAAATTACATCAGCTTGAAGCTGGAAAGCCTATTTTTATTTTTGGCACGGTTATTAAAATGCCAAAATTCACGTGTATGTGATCCGAATACAAATGCCTTGTGATTTAGACAATACGGGTGAAATATTCACTATTCGAAAATCAATATTAGATTGAACGCGAAAAATGCATTTTCAGTAAAAGCTGCACATACACGAAAATCTAATACATTTCAGCAAGTGTCAGAATAAGTCTGTTCTATATGACAGCGAAATAAACATTACTCACAAAGTTTAAAAATCAACACGCGTGAAACATTTATTATTGCAAGGGTAACACAATCATTCGTATGTCTAGTTAGTGTAACAACCTAACGTATTTTGATTGAAAGATCAGCAAAGAAAAGGTTACATTGAAAAGAAAGTATTTAGAATCGTAGAAACGAGAAGGATGAAAAGATTGTGGTGAATGGTGATGGGAAAAAGGTAAAAGGAGACACACTTTCAAGAGACGTACTCTCCGTTCTTGCTTCTTACCACAAAGTAATCACCGGGATAAACCATTCTATTTCTTTCAGTACAATCTATCGCACAAAATTATATTTGCAAAATAATTAAAATCACCAAACATTCATTTATTATACTGATATAACCTAAATTCAAGGTATTACTTGACTATGGAATTGATTCATACATAATTGGTGCACGCGATTTTTAACATACAGTGAAAGATTTGTTTACTAATCAGTAGTTTTTCATGTGTATTATTAATAGTGATGTTTTTTTAATGGGGTATTATAGATTTCGTTTGTTTGTTAATTAAAATAAATATAGGTGTATCAAGTATGTTGGGCTGTATTTTTGGCAAAGACTTTACGAGTAAAAGTACGCATTTGTTTCAAGTTTTCTGTCTGTAAAGAGTGTCGCGTGGAACAAAGCGTTTTGTTTACTAATTGAATTGCTTAGCGGTCACAAAAGACACTCATTTAATTAAAATTACACTGGATTAAAATCATCTTGAAATGTGCCAAGACGGGACTAAAATAAAAATTAACAAATGAGATTTGATCCTTGCGCGTATAATATTAAATGATTTTTAACTAGTTAATTAATTTTTATTGAAAATATCTATATTTTCGGTTTTAAGTCTGCCAGTACGTAGTGTTCGCCATTCGAGTGTAACGAGTGCAATAAAACAATTTTACTGCATGAACGGATGCTTTTGGTCAACGATTGCCAAAAGTGATTTATTATTTGCTTCGAACCTAGACGTGAAAATCTTATGTGAGAAAATATTCTACTAAAAATGCTGCATTGTAGAATATAAACTACTAGATGTTAAGATCTTTCAATACGAGTACTTAAAACCAAAATTGTAAAAGTTTATGTATCAGACTTACCTGTAAGGGTTCAGACCTATGTAAGTCGAGCTCTTTGGTTACCAAATGAGGTTGTAATAGAGCTGGTTGTTAATTAATAACCTTTGGTTTGGTATTGTAACAATGCTTGGTTAGTACTATACATATAGATTGTCTAATGCGACAATTGTGAACCTGCATAACAATGATATCATCTTGGTACCTGCAATACCACAACCAACTATTTATCTTGTATCCTTGAACTAATTTATATTAAATTCTAAGACTAGATTCTAGTCATATCTTCCTTGTAGTATTATTGGTAATACACTGGGATATTTTATACAGGGTGGACTTTAACTAGCTGTGAATATTTTAAGAGGTGATAGGGAATAAATATAAGCGATTTTTTTAGTTATAATTAATTTATTTACGCTCCGAGGAGCTTTTTCATTTTAGAAAGGGCCTTTCTGAGATGGTTTTTATATACACCCTCTCAGAATGTGTTAATTGTCTGTCGCTGATCTTAACTATTACTAGTTACACAGGCCACCGACTTAATAATCAGTATTTACCTTACAATACAGGAAATCAGAGTAAACCTGGATCGAGACGATCGATCGGGATTTTATTAATATTATTCCCGATCTTCCAGTTGTAATAACCGATCAAATCAATTTAAAAATTCTTGACTTGAGTGGGATTTGAACCCATGACCACAGTATTTATAGCCACGCTTCTTATCCCCTGAGCTATTACGCTGGTTTTAAAGGTTGGTTTTAATTAAAAATATTCATTAAGTTACATTTAACAGATTCAATATACACGAGACAGTCACTACTGAAAACTTCTTCCAAGATAGTGGTCCAAACTCGATTCTATTATATTTTAATTTTTAATTATTAATAAAAAAAAAAATCTCACTTATTCTTGCGATACCTTAGCACCCCCTATTTTTTTCAGTTAGTCCAAGACCATCCTGTATAGTTAAATTTCATATGATAAATTAAATAAACGAAAAGATCAATTCATTCATCATCGTTTTGAAATATTGCTATATAAAAAAACAACAATACAATATTTACGGAATTACAAAAAATATCCGTACTCTGCCAAGTGTATTTATTTATTTAAAATTTGCATAAATCACAACGAACGAATATCAAATGGATTATTTTGTGATAAATCACGCAAACCTTATGTGCAAAAAATATTTCATTTTGTCGGGCACTAAAATGATATTAAAGTTTTAAATAAAATAAAAATCGTCAACGGGCTATCGAGTGTATTTGAGTTGGTTAAGTCAATTTATTATTTAAAATAAACATTTTATGTAATAAATTGACATAAAAAATATTGAATTTAAAAGTATATTTTATTAAATTGAAATTAAACGTTTATTTTAAGATTATTAAGACCAAAAGTATACAAGGGTCTTAAACAATTCACAGTGAAACTGTTAATAAACAATTTTTATATGGGATTCTTACAAAACAACTTATATAACGATAACATTTACATTGAAAAAAATATTTTATTGTAAATATGTTCACATAAATATTAGTACTAGTTTACTGATGAATATATTAATTATATATTGTGATTTCATCACATTCATAAATGATAATTGCGACTAAATTATCACTTGTAGTTGTAACAGATGTCATATATTGGATACTTAGTTGAAGCCGCCTGCATCTGATTAATATTAACTGCAGGTAAGTTAAACATAATTAATACTACTAATTATAAATTTCAAAACAATATTTTATAAGCGAAATGAAAATCTCCCTAGCAAGAAATATTATTTATGAACATGATAATTAATTGTAACGATAAGACATATGGTTAAACGAAATACATAATATTATCATTTGTAATGTTAAGGCTCAAGTGATTATGAGCGAAATCTAGCGGTATACGTTATTCCTATGAGATAAATATTATAACTATTTTTATTAAATTCTTTATAAATTTCTATTGATGTTCATCTTAAGTCAAATGTGCTGGCGATATGGAAAATCCTTTTTAACATATTTTTCCTTTGGTATTATATGTATGTATAAAGGTAAAGAAGTGTCCGAAAAGGGTTAGTATTAAATAGATATAATATTTGGATAGATATCCGAAAGGAATAGAGGTTGTATCAGAGGGTTCTTTTCATCTTAACACCATGATTTATGACCCTTGGTGTTCTCTTCGTGGTCAACCTCGTCGATAAGGATGAATAAAAAGAGGAGATACTCTATGAAAGCAATGACGATGCGACGCCCTTGTAAGACTAAAGTCATACATTTTATAATATATAAAAGGAAAAAACAAACATACTTAGCATAAATGAAAACTATACATTTTAAAGAATGTTTATTCTAGATGTAAAGTGAGTCGAACTGATTTGTTTTTACCAGTTGGCGTATAAAATGAAAATTTAATTCTAGCAAAAGAAATTCCTGCGGTAACTTTTGCTTTCTTTCAAAGCCATTCTCGAGACGAATGGAAAACAGCGACAAGCCGTGGGAGAATATCTTCAAACGACGAGTTCAAAAGGTACTGAAATTGAGAAAAAACGTGCGAAATTTAACGTCGATTATAATTTTGCCACGTGCTGAAAATCACTGAAAAGTGTTGAGGGCGTAATTTTGACACGAAATTTGATTTGCTTTTTGAAAAGGCCACATAAAAGTATAATTATTTTTATTGAAATTATTATCTGAGTTTAGTAAAAGTATCATTATTTGATAATAAGCAGTGATGTATAGTTGTAAGGTGAGGCAAAAAGATATAGCAAGAAACGGAAGAAGAGTAAAAAGCGTCCTGAAGCCGAACGCTGTTGGAATTTTAATTAAAGCCGCTGAAAGTGAAATACGGCGTTCTATTGGAAAAGTGAGTTTGAACATACCTTCACAAATAATATACACATGTGTGAACGTATTATGAAAATAAATTTATATTAATAAAATATGCAATAGAACCGACGTTGATTGGTAGAACTGGTAGGAAAAATAATTATCATTTTGTACTTTTGAAAAAATTTACAAACAAAAAGTGTTTGTATTATATTATATTGTGTGAAGAAACTCCGAAAACTGACTCGCCTCTGTAAACATTCTCAATTAGGGAGAAAGAAGAAGAAAGTAAACAATAAATATGAAAAGAAGCAATAACGGGCAGATGGAGAAACAACAGCAAAAAAGAAACAATTTAATTCGGACACGAGAAATTCCAAGACCCGCGCACTCTTCGGAATTCCAGAAGGCGGCTTATTTATCCCACTTAACCTGCATTACTCCAGAAAGAAGATGGCAAAAGTTGGAGCCGGCAGAGAATTGCTGAGCAGCGGTCACGGAGCCACGAAGAACGGATTTACTATATATGAAGCAAAGTACGTATTAGAGCAACCGGTGCGTGGAACATATTTCACAAATGTCGGAAAACAGCTTTTATTGCAACAAATAACAAAACCGTTCAGAGGACCGAAGAAAATAGTTAAAAATAAAATACTCCGGATGGAGATTCAGACACTTGTTGGTATGTGAAACGAAACACGACGGTATTTTAAAAATATCACACGCGAAAAATGTTACGACTGTTGACCGAGTTGGTAGTTTATTTTAAAATTAATACAGCTTTCTCAGAAATAAAGTGTTTTGGATAATGTTCTATTTATAATTACTAATTAGAGGTTGTTGGGATTTTAATATATGGGACATGAACCCTTTTTAAGGGGTTGGGTTGAAAAAGAGATGTTTTCCCAGACCAACCACTAACTACATACGCTAGATCTACCAAGTGATACTTTTTTTTACTGGTACCGTGGATCGAACCCGAGAGTCTCACTCACGAATTCGTCACACTAACCACAAAGCGGCTAATATAAGTCACACGAAATATAAATTAATAAAAATATGAATAAGCTCGTTGGATCCTCGCGATAAAGCGAGTTTATTCATATTATATAGAGAAAAGTATGTTTTTCAACGTTAAAGAGTTCTTTTTCAAAGATCAAAGCAAAATAGAGGGAGAGATGGAGTAGAGAAAAAACAGGTGATAAAAATATGTTAACGAATAAAGAAAAACCCCAAACCGACGCCATAAAGAGGCGTGCAAACCAAGTTAAATCCCATTTTCTTTTTTTTTTATCTTTAGATATAGCGAAGTTTAGCGGAAAGGAAGGATAAGTAAAACTTTGCTCATCTTCCAGGGGTCGATTGGGAATTCCATAGTTAACGTACATATACGAGAAACAATACAAATCCCAGTAAATACGATGGTTACCTTGACCACAGATAAAAACACTACTTTTTAATACCAACATGTGGTTATTGCAACAATTTTCAATTAAATAATTGTATTATTAGTTTAGTTTGTCAACCTGACGCCATTTTATCTGCAGCCGAACTGATTGCAGTTCATCGATAAAAATAATTCATTTAGCAGACGAGTTAAACCGTAAAAAATAATGTTCCCAGTGGCATAAAATTCGTACTATATTTGAATGAATATTTGATATGCCATAACAAAGAATTTTACATTGTGAGGTTGTCTTTAATACCTACGATGAACATTATCGATGTCTATGAAGTTTTAAATATCAAATCAAGCTTTCGGTAACATAATATGCTTTGACGTCCATCGCGTTGTGCCTAAATCTAATATATTTTTTTCACATGGATTTAAAAATAATTATGCGACACTTTCTGCTTCCTTTATGTTTTTTTATCTAAAATTATATAAAGTACTAAGTCTCTTATTATTGACAATATTATGTTGATCTAATCGTATAACATGTATTATATGTTTATTCCCGAATATTCCATCCATTCATAATTAAATAAGATCTTTAATATCATACATATATATGAGATAAAGGTAAATGCAAGCCGAGGTGAAACAAACGTAGCGTGTGATTGCTAACTTGCAGTAATTAGCTTTACTTGATATTACGAGAACTCCAAATATGAACCCCTATCACCGCTAATTAATAGCTTCAGCCCCTATCCGATAACTAAACCGACAATAAATATAAGTTATTGGGCGTTCATGAGAATTATTGATTTAATAATAGAATATATTGCAGACTGGACAATATTCATTAACAATATTTTGATGCATTGTTATCTAATAATGTATAGGATGGACTTGAATTAACTGACAATATTTTAAAGGAATGGTAGGGTATCGCAAACATAAACGAAACAAAAATTATTATTTACGTATTTAACAGACACAATACAAATGCAAAAAAATACAGTAGTATAGTACTCAGTAGAGTACTTCAGCAATACCTGATTTTTTAAATATTTTTTCACTTATTCGTGCGATTTCCTACCACACCCTAAAATATTCTCAGTTAATTTAAGTCCAACCAGTATACATCTGATTCTTTTAAAACTCGCCGTATGCTTTTGTGATTTTAATAATTTAATGTATGGTATTTTATGCATACAACTGCATATCGAGGGTATACTGATAAAATGTACTAAGTAATATTTTGAGTAAGGGATGCATTTGTATATGTTTTTTATTACTTTGTCTACTGCCAAAACGCACTTAGTCTAATCATCAATATTTCGGGAGAAAAACAAATAAACTAAGTCAAATTTACATTTTTAGTTTCTGTTAGTTAGTTCTGGTGGTTAAAATAGAGGTATTTTTATAATTGTGTTATATTTGGAGAGATAAAAGAAGTCATTGGCTTATAAGATATTGTAAATTATTCATTTGAATTTTATATACCATAAATGTATGGTTCTGTGAAGACTTTTTTTTCACTAATTCTCCATTATCTCAAAACTACGAAATATGAATTAGTGCATTTTGGCAGCATACTATCGATATTTACAATTGCAATCAAGGACATTCAAAACACACACATTATACAAGTACTTATATAATTTAAAAAATAAGATAAACGTATTATAAATATATTTAATATATGGGTCAAACCACTAAAGTGGGATACATTTATACGACTGTAATTTTGTATTTAATACTCCATTATGTATACAATATTAAGAAAGAAAATTACTACACTTTGTAAATTTAATGTGGGTCAAGTGGTGATTATTATTTCCAGTCCAGAAGAGATTCGCGACCTAATTGTTATGGGAATTCCGATCACATTTTCATTTGCATTATAAGCAAGGTAAAAATACGCAACGATGCAGTAATACTGTGCTAAAGTGTAGTTTACACGTAGCAAATTGCACACGTGGCTACACCAACTGAATTCAATTGCAATAACACCACAATTGTGTGTTGTGTTGTTTAAGTTGATTTGCCAATTTGAGGAGAGTGCCATCGCAACAATCAACTAAATTAACACCATGGATTAGCGCAGCCATTGTGAATGCCACAACTTGCAATATACCTGATTGAAAGCTGACCGCGATGAAAACTTTGTAGCTTAATTAATACATTTTTTTAAAACAGAGGAATATATCAAATTATTTTTAGTTAGATGCGTTGCCGAGATAAAACAGACACGATATTATAAGAGCTTTATAATAGATATTAATCGTTGATTGTGCAAAAACTAAATAATTGTTTCAATTGCTAGATTTAACTTAATTTTAGTCGCTTTGTGGCCCAGTGGTTGGTATTACGAATTGAGTGAGACTCTCGAGTTCAATCCACGCTTTCCATCAAAACGGTGTCCAGTGTTCTGAAAGATTCATTGCTGTGCGTTTCATTGCCTGGGAAACCATTTTGAGGAAATCTCGTTATGATAAAAAAGAGATGATTTTTTTTATCAAGTTTTAATATATTGGTGTATAAGGTAAAATTCAATTTGAATTAAAGCGTTGAAAATTATTTTTTCTCAATAAATTAGAAATTTTATTAAATAATGAACAAAAATAGACATTTATGAAAATTCAATCGCCTAAAGGTTTTAAGAAGTCTCTACTAGTTTAGTTATTATGATGATAATAAATATTAAAACGATAGTATGATTTTTCTTTAATTATAAACGATATAGTGGAAAATTTATCGTTATTATTACATTGGCATATTGTAAGCATTTAAATAATATTATAATGCACAGTGACCTGGCCCCCATACAAGGGAAGGCTTTTAGGTATTTATTAATTTAAATATTATTACCAAATATGTTATTTTTGATAAACTGTTCGTAAACTACGGCCGGATAATAAAACTTTTAATGAAAATTTTCTGAATTTTTTCACGGTGATTGTAGTTTCATTTGAAAAGTTCGTAATGGGCGATCGTAAACAAAGTCGAGCATCTTTGGCTGTTGAATCTGTGATTAATTAATTTCATTATGAAAGCAAAATTATGTAGTGTTTAAAGGGGGACTTGGAATAGGAATGTTAATTATGAGAAGCCACAGCCTACTTTATACTAGAGTCTTTTTCGCGCACCATAACGGCTACAATATTTATGACCGAGACGTGAGTTACACACCGAACAAGTTTAGTTTATCTTATACATAAGAAAAGCACTTTACTACTAAATATATATCCGAGTGAGTTCCGTATTGTTTTCAAGTTATTTTAAATAAAAACTTTGCCCGTTAAACGCTTCGTGTTTAGAAAGAAACCGGGAAGAGTGACGCTTTGTATAAAATAACTATAAATTAATGAAGAAAACATGTAGTTTAAACTTGCGATTTTTAATAAATACAATCGAACACATTCATGTTGTTTTTCATCCTTATTTTCATCAAATTAACGTCATTTTAATTCTATATTCACGCTTCAAAATCAAATTATATCGTTCAATTACAATATGTATTATAAATACTGGATTTATAAGTATGCAAAGCTTTAAAATATGCAACTCTTACAGGTTTTTGTGGATAGAAGACTGAAGAAATTCATTTGGTATGTAAATCAGAGTCAGAGATATGTATGAAGTCAAAACGCTTGTGCCAACCAACGGATTGTAAAAACATTTCAAGAGAAAATATTATGAGACACACGAAAAAGAGAGAAAAAAAGATATTGGCAATGCATTGTAAAAAATATCATTACGAATTAAGAGCAGATACATACAATTCATTGAAATGAATTTCGTGTGAATTTTAAAATAACATTTCAAACATATTTCTACGAAATGGTTAAATTTTAATGTCACTTCACAAAAATATACACAGAATAAATCATCTGGTTCGAATATTAAATAAATACATTTACAAATTGTGGATGTTTCTGATTAACTGTATGAAATGCGAAATATTGTTAATTAAAATATTTAATTGTAATTAAAATTTGAAATTGTGACAAAAACGGATGACAAAATAAAATATCAAGTATTTTGGAATCGTTTTGATAATATTTGAAAATGGATATGGTGGCGATAAAGACAAATACAACGACTATTATCCAAAAACTACCTTGTCGTACAGAAAATGAAAGGAGACAACATCGAGTTTTCGATTTAAAAGCGAGTAATTTTCATTGTTTGAATTTCCAACCATTCAAAATATCTTTTAATAGTTATTAATAGACAATTCATAAACACATTTTATTGATTCGGGTCTCAAATAAACGTGGGCCGAATCAAGTAATTTAAGTAAAATATTATTTCAAGTAAGCTTTAATTTTGAATAAACAGATACCATCCAATTGTAGAAAATTCAAGCAAATTGTATAATATTAATTAAAACTTCGACAAGGGACTTTTCATAGCACTCTAAAGTCGTTGTGTTATCATTCCGACATTTGGATATTGCGTCTATATTATTTTAATGAAAGTATTAAATATATAATTTAAAAAAATGTTTATTGAAATTTATAACCAGCGTAATAGCTAAGCGTGGCTACAAATACTATGGTCATGGGTTCAAATCCCACTCAAGTAAATTTTTTTAAATTGATTTGATCGGTTATTACCACTGGGAGTTCGGAAATAATATTAACAAAATCGCGATCGATTGTCTTGATCCTGGTTTACTCTGATTTCCTGGATTGTAAGGTAAATACTGATTACTAAGCCAGTGGCCTGTAACTAGTAATAGTTAAGATCACTGATAAAAAATAAATACGCTGTTGTGTATAAAGAAACCCTCTCACAAAAAGCTCCTTGGGGCGTAAAATAAATAAGTAACATATTATTCTTTATAATATTAGGAGGTCATACAACTGGATGTATATTAAACCAAGATGGCAGACCAAGCAGATGAGTTTGATTGAGGCAACACTGTAATTAAGGGGATTAACAGTGTTTAAACAACAGTAATGAAAAGCGATGTACACCTCTATCGAGAATTCACACGAACTGGCATTTAGCAACAATTACTGTTGTGGCACTCAGACTCTACTTGGTCCACCATATTAATATTTATAAATTAAGTTGTATGGCCTGCTAATATATTGGTGGTATCGGTAACATGTTATATTATATTAAGAAAGTGCGTCGGCTGAATGTAAGTCTCTATTTGAAACATTGTAGGTTTGAATCCTAAGGTTTGTCTTGATGCAGAAAGGTTTGTTTTAGAGTCTGCTAAAACCAGATAAGTTATTTTTTTACTTGTGCAGTATGTAAAAGTAATCTTCAGAACTGTCTGTGGTGAGATGGGGCATGTCAAAAAATAATGGCCGGTTAAACTGTAGTCATGAAAGTGACATATTATTTCATATAAAGGGAACTATCTAGGTTGTGAACTAACCGCATTACGAAAAGAGCCTGCAGGTAATATATTATAAGATGAGCTGCCTTGGAGGACTAACTTAACCTTTAACACTTAATCACCCTCAGAGAACATTTATATAAATTAATATAAGACGTAAGCATTAAAGAAATTTGATTAATATAATAAGATGACTTTATTATGAAAAAAAAATTCAAAGTGTCATGTGAAAATAATACGTACGCGCAGTGAAAAATAAGTTTTCTTTGAAAGACAGAAAGTGAGAACTTTTCTCAAGTTTCAGAATGAAGTTTCCAACACTTTATGAAAGTGAAATCATCTCGTGAACGAATGTTAGAAATAAATAAAAAAAAGTCAAATCACATCAAGAATAATAATATGTCAATATTCACAGTTTTGTATAAAAAATCTCGCTTTACCTTAATATTATTGTAAAATGAAGGTACTGGAATTTGTAACGCAAAGAGCAGATGTCGAGCGATAAACATAAATACGAAATTGAGCAGTATTTTTTTTTTGAGAAGAGGGTGTTTAAAATTTTTACAAGGTCCTCCGTGTAACGAGATTTTAGAAACAAATTGAAAGCTCTCACAGAAGACAGTGTCATAAAAATAAAATACGAAACGTACAAGTTTCTTAAATGTTCAGATACAATTTAAATTAATTGATTTGCATGTTTGATTTTTTAAATAAAAATCTTATTTACTGGAGTGTAATGATAGATTCCATTGACGGTTGAATGCGTTCAAGTTAGATCGTCTCTAGGAGAGTCGTAAAATGAGAAGGCAAAAGAAGAAAACAGAACTTGTTGGAAGAATGGAAGTAAGGGGGTGTGGTTTCCAAAGGTCTCCAGGGTATAAGATAACTCCACTGACACATTAACAGCCTCGTCAACACATCGGGATAACTAACAGCCATTGAAAAGATGCAATTTAACCACCCACACGATTTTATACAATCATATTTTAAAAAATCGTTAAAGATTTATCAGCGTGGTTTTAGATTCCCAAGAGTGCAGTAATGGTATATATTTGAGACTGTGGAAATCACACGATGTTCTCAAAGATCACGTAGCGCAGAAGGTGCAGCACAGGATACTTGGCAGTAGGTTTCTTGGGTTAGTGTTTTCTTTTTTCCAGTAGAATTCACCACCGAGGGCTGAACCTATTCGACCGTAAATTTAACACATAAAAACAGACCATGCCAAATACAATGTCCTATCGGCTCGATAACAGAAGCCTACACTTCGATAACTGCCAAAATAACAAATCGATGACAAAACCTTTACTTATCGAATAGTAACAACGACTGAAGAAACTACAAATCCAAAGCTTATACAGGATGGACTGGAAATATTTAAGGGAGTGTTTTTTTTAAATATTATCAATAAAAATATATTGTTCCTTTAGAATTGTTTCGCAGCAATCTAATCAGTAGTGGCTGTCGCGTGTGTATTGTATGTGTTAAATACTTAAATAGAGCGGTTCTGCCCGACTTCCAATCTAGGAAAATCAGAGTAAACCAGGATCAAGGCGATCGATCGGGATTTTATTAATATTATTCCCGATAAAAAAATAGTCGTAATAACCGATCAAATCAATTAGAAAAATCTTAACTTGAGCGGGATTTGAACCCATGACCATAGTATTTGTAGCCACGCTTCTTATCCTCTGAGCTATTTGTTGGTAGTGTTGACTTCTTGATGGAATTCCATTATTTAAAGAAAATTGTGTAAATTAAATTACTGTGGAAATTACAACAAACAATTTTCTTTACATTAATTTAAATTATTATTTGTAATTTATAAATATGAATATACGGTGTGGACTTGAACCCAATGATAATATTTAAGGGTATATCGCATTAAAATAAATATACATGATTATTTCAAAAGTATTTATTACACACAAAAATACACCACATCCACAGCGTACTTCACAGAAACAGCTGATTCCAATATGGGCCCAAACTAGATTCCAAAAGCACTATTAATAGTTTTTAATTTTTAATTAATAAAAAAGATTTTTTTCACTTATTCTTGCGATATCCTACCACCCCTGAAAATATTCTCAATTAATTCAAGTCAACCCTGTATACATTTTTTAAATGTTGTAGTTTAAAAAATCCTAAATTGCTTATACGGAATGGCCTAATAATCAATGTTAAGTGATATAAAATGAGCCGCCTTGTGGCCCAGTGGTTAGTGTAACGGATTCGTGAGTGAAGACTCCCGGGTTCGATTCACGGCACAGGAGTCACTTGGTAGATCTAGCTTAGCAAACTAGATCTTAAGTACTCATTGCTGTGTGGTGGCCTGGGAAACCATCTCTACTATATTCTCCCGTAAAGACCTGGCCAACCCCTTATAAAGGGACTCCCGTCAATGGGGAAGGCGTCACGGTTAAAGTGATAAAAAATATTTATCAAACTAATTATGTACACAGTTTAATTGTCATACTAAAGTCATTTTATTTGTAGTATTTATAAGATACTCTATTTACCATTAAAAACTGATAAAGTTCAAATAGTTATAGAATAATTTACCATTAAAAACTGATAAAGTTCAAATAGTTATAGAATAAGTATGCCAATGACGCTAATAGTGATTATAGATAAAATATGTGTTTTGGTAGGTCTAAGGCAGGGCAAATCGAATCAAGAGAGCTGATCACGTACAAACTGCAACGTGTACCACAGACTATCAAAGAAATTGATATGTCGGAAAGATGCCAACGAGAGATACCGCATGTCGCAACATATTTTGAATTCAAGACAACTACAAACATATTTTATAATAGGTCCTTGACAATTTCAGTCCACGTCCACGAGGACATTAAATTAAAAATGATCAAAGCAAATATCGCAGATTTGAGTAAAAAACATTACACTAAAATGACTAACCCAATCATAAGACATGTAAATAAAACCAAATATGCCTTGAGGAAACGTAAGTTCATTGTACAAATGAAAAACTGATATTATTTTTAAAAATAAAAGTAAATTTCTAATAATCCACTCAACTCAAATTTGGTTTTACCCAAACAAATTGTTATTTAGTTTTTAAGCATTATATTTTGTAATTGTTTTGTTAATATTGTTATTATTTATTAATCTTCAAAATTGTAAATGGGTTTTTATTTTTTTTTCCATTCTTTCCCATTATTCATCTCAAATTTAAATAAAACATTCTTACGTTAGTTATAGGTAAATAGATTTATACACTCTTTTCTCTATTTCCAAAGATGTATTGTTCTATCAATCATTGTAAAAACTTATGTATCATAAAGAAATTGTAATACATTTATAATTTATTTATGCAAAGATTAATATTTTAAAAAGGCAACTTCAATAAAAGGTGTGTTTTTCTTTATGCAAAGAAAACAGCTAAAATTTTATCATGGATGTCAATGTAATATTTTACACGTGAACAGAGAATAAAACAACAGGCGGTTAGCTGGTCAATATTGTCAGGAAGAACATTACTCTCATTAATCGGATGAACGATGATCTATTTTATTTTCATTTGATTAAAAAAAAACAAGGGTGTAATGAAAACACTAGCGCGTGTAATATCATCGCGGTATTCATTACGAGTAGCCATTTATCACGATGTGGATTTATACGCGGTCGTATTTTTCACCGACCAGGTGTCAAAGGGTCCAAATTTCCGCAATGCGAAAAAAACTTTGATTATCACGGATAAGGTTACCTGTGCGATGATCCGGATTGTTAAAAGAGGTGACGGTAGATAACAAAACGGCACGTGAATAATTTTGTAATATTATAATCAATTAAACTATATTAAGTTTGTATAATGGGTTTTTATTTTTTTTACCATTCTTTCTATAATTAAATACTTTTACTCATGTCAAATTTAAATAAAACATTCTCATGTTAGTTATAGGTAAAAAGATGTAAACACTCTGTACACCTAAGACTATTTCCAAAGATGTATTGTTCTATCAATCAATGTAAAATTATGCATGAATAAAAGAAGTGCAATATATAATATATATATATATATATATATATATATATATATATATATATATATATATATATATATATATATATATATATATATATAAATATATATATATTAAGTTTGAAAGTGTATTTTATTAATGAAAGTGTTGGAGGTACATCCTTTGCATGAATTATGATAAGTGAGTACATTTTAAATTATGAAAGCGCAGATATGCAGTATGCTGGCTAATCCCCAAATGAATAAATGCATTATGGAAGGTGTAAATTTGGAGTAGCAGGAAATTAATCCTTGGCTACCTGACGGAAGTGACGTTGGTGGAAAAAATACGGTGCACACTAATTGCAATGCGGGAGAGCTTTCAACAACTCTCACATTGCATTTTATTAAAAAAAATACACTCAAAATAGAGAAAAATTACTGCTGTTCTACGGTAGGGAATAATCTATTGTAAGTGAATATAATATCTTAAAGAAAACAAAAGAAAATGTGGCTTAAACTGGTAGGGAAATCGAACTGAATTTGAAGTACCAGCCAGCTGCATCTAGCAGATTGAACCACCTCTGTTCCAGAAGGTATTCCGACGTAGGAAAACGTCGCAATTGTTCCTAAGAAATAAACTTAAGAGGTGAATGTATAAAGGTGTGAAAAAATATGCCAAGCTGTAGGATAATTTACGAGCCGAGTTCGGTTCGTACATCCGACGTCACTAATGAGATGTCGTCGAAAGGAAAAAGTTGAAGTCGAACTGCTAGCTGACATGGCGATAATTTTTGCCATTCGCAAACATATTTGTGTGCATTACAAATTGGTTTGCGAAAATTTTGAATCACAGTTAGTTATGGGTTGAAAATAATATTTAATAGTGAGTAAATTCAGGCTGGAAGTTAGTGCCGAATCTAAAATATGCAATGGGCTCGAATCCCGCTTTGTATCGTACAGAAGAATCTTTTTGAAGAGAGCGGACAGACATTGTCCGAGATGGTATCTTCATCCGAGATGCCATTTCCTCAAACATCCACCGCATAAACGGGCAATGTTGAAAAATAAAAGCCAGACTTTAGAGACTCAACAATAAGAGGGACAATAAAGAGACGAGAACCACAAACAATGTACCGACCATCAAAGGCGATATATTGTATGCCCAATTTGTGTGCCCCATCGGACCTAAACGGTAAATATCATACAACATATGCATGCATGCACTAAACGACCTCGTAAACCATACAAGGATAAAAATTATTATCTATGTTCCTGCTAGAAAATTTCTATAACATTGTAAATTATTGCAAGGAAATGCCGAGAATAAATATTAACGCAGATATTTACTATCGCAATAAATAACGTGTCATATTTTTCGTCCTTTAATTAAATATCTCATCGAATGTATATGCAGCAGTGGCTTTTAAGGCTTTTATAGGCAATGCCCGCATTCTGAATGATGCTTTCAAATCGTTCATGAAAAGAATTTCTATATGTACTAGGATATACACTAATGAAATGATACCGAATGAAAGTATGCAAATCGTTAGGGGTAATATTTATTATTTAAAATATAAAAGATGCTATACAATAATATAACTACTAAAAATCATTTTTACTTATAAAAAATGGATATTATATTATATTTGAAATAAATTTATTTAATAAAAATTACGCACGAGCTCTTGTACATAATTCATATACAAAAACTGCAGTTTTTTTTATTATAAACATTTTATTCTTTCAAATTTATAAAACTCTTGGCTTCAAATATTGTAGTCACGAGTTCAAATCAAAAGTAAAAAAAGAGATTTGTTAGGTTATTACGACTGGAAGGTCGGGAATGATATTAATAAAATCGCGATCGATCGCTTTGATCCAGGTTTACTCTGATTTCCTGGATTGTAAGGTAAATACTGAGGCGATTATTAAGTCGGTTACCTGTGTAACTAGTAATAGTTAAGATGACCGACAAAGAGTGAATTAACACGTTGTTGTGTGTGAACCAAAATTGTAAAAAAAACCTTCTAAAGGGTTGAAATTATAATATAGACATTACATTGACTAATTTTAAATTACATAATATGAGTCTTCTTAAAAAAATTTAGTTCGCGATTATTATTACCGTATAGCTATTGTACATAATATGAAATAAGAGTGAAGTATGTGGTGAAAATTGTATTTTGGTACGGACATTGGAAAGGAATTACTCAGGCATTCCTGCGTGTTCCTGAAGGAACGGCGAGTAAATGTCCGGGAATGAACCGGAGATGGTCCGGAAATATATCCCGGAGGCTCTGCCCTAATGGTGGTGGCAAGTACACATAAATATATCGATCTGGATCTACGGATGCGTCGATAAATTTTATGTGAAATATTCCACGTCAAACACAGAGATCTCATTTCCAATGAAAGTGCACCGATTTGTTAACTTTACTTATATTATAATCAACTCATCTGCCAATTGAATATTTCATAAAATACGACGATAATTTGCTCTGTTAACCGCTAACAATTCAATAATATTCGAAGGTACGAAAAGCCACAATTGTTACACGGCTACAAAGTTGAAATTGTTTTGTGGTTAAGTAAATATCGAAACTCTTGAAACCAAATGAAATAAGATAGCACGTGGATGATGCTGAAAATATTTAATTGAGTGGTATTTTACAATGGAAACTTTTGAAGTATGAATTAAGATTTTTTTATAAACGAAGAGACTGTAAAAATATATATTGTACAAAGAGTTTATTATTTATTATAATAAATTTAAATCGATCAACGGTACGTGTTAGAAGGAAAATTAAGTACTCTTCAAAGGCGGTTCGTTTGCTAAGAACACTGGGGAAATTGTCGACTCGGCCATTTTACGGTTTGAATTAATTACAAGAGCGATTGATTTTTAAGGATTCAAGGATAACAAAAATTAGAAGATTTTGACGTAAATTTGAAGTCAAAAAAATGAAACATGTAGATAAAATCATTATGACAGAAAATACTTAATAAGACAATTAATAAGTCATTAACAGGAGATGACAACCTTATAAGACTTTGTTGAAAGGCTTTTGATACGGGAAACGAAAATAATAATATTAAAATTAAGACGAAGAAGCTTTTCAGAAAATGAAAGACGCTTATCCGTTTCAAGCAGATAACTTGCAGGTGAGAAGAAAATGTATTATTTAAAAACGCTGTGTCAAAAATATTAAAAAACTATCTACTGCAGAATACTTATGAACTATTAATTAAACGAAGTTGTGTCGATTAAAATCAGAGCACTTGTATTGTATTATAAATTATGTAATGCGGTGAAGAAAATCCCTCTTATGAAAGATAATATGAATTTAGTAAGGCGGCTTAGTGTTTGCATATGAAAATTTAATTATTGGGGTATTTTGGTATTAATCTCACGCAATGAAGGGTATATTAAATTCCTGTTGGGAACCGCTACAAAAATATAATGTCAACAATATGAAAGCCATAAAATGATTAGATCAAAATCATAAACCACATCTTTTTACAGCACAAAAAGCACACGTGTGTCTATAACATAACACCGGAAAACAAATGGATATATGACAAATATTGACATAATATGAATATTATTTACGCGATAATATTTTGGATGTATCAAATTATATATAGAAAATATGTAGAACTAGGGTAATTTTAATTGAAATTTTCAATTTGTTAATGTTTTTTTATGTTCTGCTTGGTTTTTTAATAGGACAGTTATATTAGAGTTTTGAATTCATTTTTGCTTTAAAGTATTTTTTTATCGATTACAAGATTTTTTTTGTTTTAAAAATGTGGAATCATTATACATTATCAAATTAAATACATCTAAAAACATTTTTGATTTATTTAATATTTTCAATCGATATTGTTTTTCGATGCTCTGCTTTGTTTTTAATACGAAGAAAATAAGTTTGTTTTTTCATTCGAAAGAATTTTTAATTTTAATATATGCTCTAAGGATGGTTGAGGGAAGGACCCATACAGAAATACAGATATATAACATACACACACTTAGACAATATATTTAATAATAAAATATTTTTGATATTAGGTTAGCAATTGTGAAAGTTTTATTAATGTCGCGTTCGAGGATCGGCAGAATCGGTTAACAGCGGCCAATCATTTTGTTAATTAGAGTTAAAAGTTGTACCCAAGGAACGAACGTTTCGGACAACTTCACAATTACTACAAAGAAGGTTGGGGAAGCTTCAAAAGTTAACCATGGGCCTTACGCCAGTTTAATTTTGATGAGAGACCTGAAGAATTGTTACCGCGCAAAGTGAATACTCAATTTAGTTGGTTATGAATTTCTAACTCACTAATTGTTCAAACAATTTTATAAATGTTCATTGCGTATTTCAATATCAACGAGATTTCACGTTATTGGCTCGTTAGGCGGTATTTCAAAATTGAATCTGATTATTTCAGCGGGAACTTGAAGTTTGGCCGTGTATTTCAATTTTCGCTTACGAAAGACAAATTTCCTACACGAGTTTTATAAAATAATTTAGGTGTTCTAATTCACGGAACGCGATTGACTTTTCCTCGAGAGGGTTTCCAAGTCCAAGTTTAAATTGCAGTCGAGTAATTCATCTCGAGGTGCTTCTCTCTCTTTTTTAAAGTCGAAGTTTAATTGAGAGCCCACATAGAAAATGCTAGTTCCCAATTCTAACACCAGTTAACGAGTTACGTCTTTCCTTGCCACAGAATCTCGTTTCACTTTAAACAGTACCAAGTTGACAAATGGAACTCGAATCAACTAGAAATAATGTGTTTATGTCGATAAGGTACAACAATAGCTGTTGCTATCAAGCCAATTAAAAAGTTCCTACTCAAACAATGCCAGTCGACAAATTTGTAATGCATTTAAATGAGAAATGAGAAAACTTGGTATCTTTAGATCTAATTTACCACACTAGAACATTATAAAAAACAATATTATTGTCGAAGTAGAATGCACCGATCCTTTTCTGGTTACCAAATCGACTGGAATATATATTGTGAAAATATTACCGGTAATAAGTTTGGATACTATAGAATTTTACAAAAAAAAAAAACATACGGGTGTCGAATGAAATACTTGCAGGTATCGTTATTGCACGAGCACGCGCCAAAATGCACGATTCTCATCGTATTCAAAATAAGATTTATTACTACACTTTTTATAAAATATTTCACAGATGTTAGCTATGGATCGTTATACTTATTGCACGAATGCTTGGATGCTCAGTTAGTATTGCCCGAGGCACCTGAAAAAGTTATACTGAAAAATGACCAATCTAATTGGATGGCCACTCGGCAATTTCACACCAAGGAGTTCTAACTTTGAAGGTGTTAAAATATAACTTATTAATTCCATTTAAAATGAAATCAGAAGTATGAAAAATAAAATAATTATTACTTTAATTTAAAAAAAATATATACACACAAGCAATAAAGATTGCAACTAAAGTTACATAGTTTCAAAATTATTCGTTCAATTAATAATATAAGGTCTCAAAAGAGTGGAAGTTTCAAACACACTAGCGTGCCCTAAAGTGCAGTAATAGAGAAATCAAAGTAGTTAAATGCAGAAATTAAGGGCTTTAAACAGTGAATTGCACGCGAATTCAGCAGAATGAGAACTATTAAGATATAAAAGGAATGCAAGTAATGATTTAATAATATGCTTAAGAAATGCATTATTGCACTTATGGTAAAGTGTGAATTTCTAAAGCATATAAGATTTATAAATAAAAAGACAGAATTATGAAAATATTTTGTTATGTAATAATAAATTTTTGTTGTGCGTTGATGGAATTTAGACAATTTTATATTAAATCCCATTGTGGTGGCGTGTTCCTGAATTATATTGTTTGACATAAATATTGGCTTTGGAAGTATTTTAAAAAGAAGATATTTTGACTGCTCCAGCGTATAATATCGTAAGTGCAATAAAATTCTGTGTGCTCTTAAGTCTTTATGGAACTGAGCCACATATTCAATCTGGTAACACTGCCTGTCACGTGTCACTCGGTTTAATTATTATTTATATTATATAACAATTTACGATTAAATACCTTCTATTGACAGAGACATGAAATGTGTTATAGATAATGGATGAATCTACATTAGTTGCCGGTCAAATAGGACTATTTTGCTATTTCGAAAAAGTCCCATTTAATAAGTTAAATAATGATTTAAAATTAACATTTTTTTTGACGTTTCACAGATTTCATACATGCAATATGTGGCTCAGTTTCATAAAGACTTAAGAGCACACATTATTTTTGCACTTACGATATTATACACTGGAGCAGTCGATTTAGATACAAAGTTATTGAATTAATCATCTTGGTTCTTGTTAAGAAGAGGTAAAATATAAATATTTTACAATACCTATGTACTTTAATGATTACGCTTGAGAGAATCGAATGAAAACATCTCTTTTCGAAAATATTGTTGTATACTTTTCATTTCAACCGGAAGCAATAGAAAGCTTACATACAATATTGGTGGTTGGATTGCTTCTACCAAAAAATATAAACAGCTTATCCATCAGAGATTATGTCAAATGCAAGAAACGCGCGAAGAACTCTTGCGAAAACGAAATTTGACGGATGGAGAGACATTTTACCAAAGGTGATGCCCAAAATAAAATATTACCAATTCTAAAACCCATGTTTCACAGCGTTTTTACATAATGGCTAGATTCAAAGGTAGAATACAAACAATCGATTATTTTACTGTATATAGAAACATGGTTACAATTTTAACAAAAAAGTACGTCCAAATTTCAGATAAGAATAAATTCACAACAATTTTGGATGAAAAAAATTTTGGAGAATATTCACAGTCATCTTTATTCAAGACAGCAATTAGAAAGCTTCTAATTGTAGGAGTCGCCGAACAATAATAATATGATCGGCGGTGTTTGTTCGACAAGAACCCACTTTATTACACCCAAACCACTTAAATATTTTATGAATATATTACAAAGGATTGTACTATTCAAAAGATGATTTATAAGCAAAGGACAGACCCTCCATTTTGATGAATATTGCTGGGAAAATATCGATCAACAACACGAGTGTTCAATTGAGTTCGAGTTTTCAAGTCACAAATTAGTAATTACATAGGGTTGATATAAAATAACAAATTCCAAAGTTATGATTTAGCAGATAATCAAGGAGTATCTCATCACGATTTCAGTAATAACAGAGTTTGTGTAATGTGTACCTACTGGAAAACACATGGCAGAAGTAGTTTAACTGCTGGAAATGCATTGCGAATGCACAGATTGTCTGTTTTGAGCGAACTGTTTATTACTAATAAATATACCAGGACAAAATTACCAAGGCGAACCCTTCTAATGAATATTTGATCAAATAAAATTATATTTAATATAAGGTATTTGAAAACTATAGGATTTTGTTTGGGCGAAAACCACATTCATGAACGAGTTATCCAATTCGATTTGGACAAAAATAAGTATGCCACTTTAGACGAAATGAAAATCTAACTTTTTGGTAGTCACGTCGAAGTCTTAAATAAAATTACAGAAACAGGTTTACACTGCAGAATGTGCATGAGATAGAGGGTGGTTTAGAGGGCGTTAAAGTGCTCACAAGTTAAATGCTGTCTAGAGTTAAATGTTATCTTAACTTAAAGTAGGGTACGTGTTTATCCTAAATATCGACACCGAACTATGTTACAATATACGTAGATTACTATTTGCATTAAATATTATACAGGTAATAATATTTTTAATATATTCAAGATTGTTGTCTTATATACATAATTATCAATAACGTTGAAGCGTATTTAAAGCAAATTTCTCAAATGCCCTAAATATTGTTTGGTAAAATACGCCTCGAGAGAAAATAGGTACTTGTGGTAAAACTTGCATAGTTATATACAACTATGGAATTATAATTTGGTCAAACTTAATTCTCTATAGACTCTATTATTAGTTATTATGACACGTGCCTCATAGATATTGAAAAGGTGTACCCTTAATTCAAGTATACTTAATAATTAAAATCGATCGAATTGATAACAGAGATGTTTAAAAATAAATATTAACAATTGTTTGAAAAAATGTGTCAAAGTAAATATAAAAATCAAAATTTTGTATCGTGTGATGTCATGTTTTATTCGTCTTTGTACATCAGAGTCTATCGTGGAGATTTGGTTGAACTCTTTGAAAGTTATTTGTCGAGTGAAGGTGTATTATTTTCGAAGGCCTGAATGAATTTCTGATAAAATAAATGGCCAAAAGGTAAAATGCTGTAATTTTCAATGCACATAAATATCCATTTAAAGTCGTAAAAGAATAGGTGGAAAGCATTAAAGATACTGAAAATAATTAGTCGTAGTAGAGCATTTAAGTTGCCTTTTGAATACAGAGGGAAACAATAGCTTGGTAAAAATTACGACCGCCCTCAATTGAATGCTATAAATTTTTTTTTTCAAGATTTGTGCACTGTGTATATTTAAAGCTTGATAAATGTGCGACCAAACTTCATATTGTTATGGAAAATAATATTCACAAACTACGGACAAATAAGTCCGACAGGATTTGCCTTCAGAGTAAATAAAATTATGCAAAGCTTATTTGCCGACATAACAAAACAGCTTTAACATTTTCACAACCGGAATTAAAGGACAAAGACGATTTGTACCTTTTGCAATACATTAGTATCAGATAGAATAAATAATCAATCCCGTAGTGACTTACGAGAACAATCGCCTAATCGCTTAAGGAAATACATTGTATTTTCTATCGAACGACTTACAGATACATCAAAATTAATCAATTGAGTTTCAGTGATGTTTCAATTGTATTTGTATTCCAACACGCACTCACTATAACAAAGCACAAAACCCGTTAAATTGACAAAATTTAAAAACACACGCAGCAAAAGCTAAATTCCATTTGGGACGTTTGAAAAACAAACAGAAAGCAATGTGTTCGCAGTTAAAAAATGGGACGGTCGTAAAATAAATGTGGAGAAATAGAGAAATATGAACCAGGCATAGCGAATCCTAAAAAACACGAACATTTTCAACTGTTTGACAAGAAAACTAGGTTTTTAAATGTTATATATTACATAATAGTTTTAAATACATAAATAAAAGAAGAACTTTAAAATGTATTCTGAAATTGGAATATCTTATATCTTTTAGATAAAAGCACTGTTAAAACAATATGTACATACTTGTATGGCTGAGCATATAAGCGAATGCTTTCTTCCAATTTGTTAACACGTAACACATTTTATAGTTTTGAGAAAAAATATTTAATATTCCACAAGTAAACTAATGTAGGCATATAGTTTAGGACCTAACTTAAAGCCGGTCCCGTCTGTATAAACATAGTTATGCTATAAATAAGAGTAGGTGAGCTTATTATAAAAGCTCTACCGAGTGAGCGTGCCACGTAAAAAAGCCAAAAACGGTTGCTTCACCAAAGCGAAAAATCCATTTCCTGTATACAACAATATACAAATGTGGCGTCACTTAAAAACTTAGTACATAAGAAAAAATAGACTTACCTTCATTGTCGATCGTGAAATATCCAAGTCCATCTCCGGCTCTGATGCTGTAATGGATGCGGGAATCACCTCCTGGTGGATCAGCGTCGGTCGCCTTTACTATGAGTACTTTAGTTGCCGGTGGCTGGTTCTCCAAGACAGAACCCTCGAAGACAAAGTCCGTAAAAATGGGTGTGTGTAAATTCTCATTAACGTCCACTATCTCAATGATCACTGTAGTTTCAGATGACAAGGCTGGTTGTCCCTTGTCTGTGCCTCTGATGATCAAGCTGTGCATCTGTCGCTCTTCAAAGTCGAGTAATTTGGCGGTTCTAATTGTACCAGATATGGCGTCGATTCTAAAAGCTCTATCAGGATCACCGTCATCCACTATTGAATATTGTATTTCACCACCAGATCCTGTATCCGGGTCAACAGCGTTTACAATTCCTACCACAGTACCTTTAGGAACGTCTTCCCTTACTTTAACATTAAAAGTTGGCAAACTGAATCTTGGAGCATTATCGTTGATGTCATCTATGACTACTCTAACCACGGCATCGGAATATAGTCCGCCATTATCTCTTGCTCTAATCCGCAATTCGTATATACTCTGCCTTTCTCTATCAAGCTGAGCAGAAACCGTAAGTATGCCCGTAACAGGATCAACAGTGAAGTCACGAGTGTCAGTGACGAGTATATATTTAATTTTTGAGAACTCTCCCGAATCCGCGTCTGTTGCATTTGCTTTGAATATGGCTGTTCCATTAATTGCGTTTTCAGTCACTCGAAAGCTTGCAAGGGTTTTTTCAAATCTTGGCGGATTATCGTTAACATCCAAAACAGTGATGGGAAGCACTCTAGATATACTCTTTTGTGGTCTACCTAAATCATAAACGCTTACATTCAAATAATATTCTCCTTCTCTTTCTCTATCGAGATAGCCAATGATTTTTAAGTCTCCACTTTCGGGGTCAATTCTAAAAACAGAGTCTTGGTCTCCACTCGAGATACCGAATATTAGTTTGCCGTTGTATCCGAGATCACGATCACGTGCCCTAATTCTGGTCAACGTCGTGCCCAAGGAGACCGACTCGTTTACTTTAATCTCGAGAGGGAAATCCAGAAATTCCGGAGCGTGCACGTTTTCACCATATCTGCTCGGCATCATCGCGAAATCTTCTTGGTTCGTATCCCTTCCCTCCATGTTGTTTCTTTCAGCAGCCGCCAGTACTTCAGTTAACTTTCTCGCTACGCCAGTATCTCTACATTCGAAAGTACCTGTATCTTCACTCAGCAGGCGACCAGTTGACGGCGGAGTCTTTTTTGCATTTACTAGATCAAAATGTACTTTGACAATGTCAGAAAAATGAGTACCATCCGTAGCTGTAACATTAATTTCTCGTTCGTCTACACGTATATCTTTTAGATCACAACTGACACTGAGTACACCCAAAGTTGAATCTAAACTGAAGCAATTATCTGCATTGCCTGATACAATTCTGTATGTAATTATATTTCCTGCATCGAAATCAATGGCGGACAATGTAATGATTTCAGATCCAATTGGTATATATCTGGGAACATTTCCTGTACAATCGACTTTTTCAAATTGCGGTCTGTTGTCGTTGACATCTTTAACTATAATAGTTAGCTGCATTTCAGTTTGCCTACGGTAAGGAAGCCCCCAATCACTTGCTCTAATTCGTAAAACGTACTTTCTTTTCATACTCTCATAGTCTAAAACTTGAGTTGTACGTACAACACCCGAGAAATGATCAATTTCAAAGGGTACAGATTTGAGATTTGCAATACTGTAAGATATGTATGCATTTTCGCCTGAATCCCGATCACGGGCGGTCACTTTCGTTACAGATGTTCCTGCAGCTTCATTTTCATCTAAATATACCGTCATTTCGGATCTTTCAAAGAGAGGATCATTGTCGTTTGTGTCAAGTACGTTGATCTTGACTTTGGCGGAAGACTGCTTTCTAGTTCCAGTATTACCTTGATCTATTGCCGATACAGTTAAAGTGTAAAATGCCTTAGATTCAGCATCTAGTGTAACGGCAGTGTATAACATCCCCGTATCAGGATTGACATAAAATTCTCCACCCTCATTTCCACCGACGATCTCGAGAAAAACTTGTGCGTTTTTTCCCAGATCCTTATCGGTTACTTTCAGTCGAATGACGGGAGTATTAATTGGAGCAGTTTCAGGAACATTGACTTCGTAAATTTCTCTATGGAAGACAGGAGCGTTGTCGTTGATATCTGCTAAATATACTGGTATTGACTTGTACGTAGACCGAGGTGGTGTACCGAGATCGGTGGCTTTTAGAGTTAAGTTATATCCCTGGGGCGTTTTTTCTCTATCAAGTAGGGTGTGTACAACGATATTATATTCACCGGGTTGGTCTCCAGGCAGTATCCTGAAATGACCATCTGGATCACCATTGACAATTTCAACTCCTCTTATTTTACCATGTAAACCGTTATCGAAATCGGTAACACCAACGATAGCATATATTTCAGCATTAGAATTTTCTACTATGTCTGGTAGATGATGTATTACAATTTCAGGAGAATGTAGATTAACTTGTTTTATTCGTACAACAAGTTTGGCACGTGCTGCATGGGCAAAACTTGACGATCTCGATAGGGCACCTCTATCTTCGCCCAAAACCGTCAATTCATACCTCGATTTTACAGTATAATCTAATGGTTTTGTGATAGTTATCACGCCACTGCTTGGGTTTACAGCAAATTGGTCAGTCTCTTGAAGAAAACTATAATAGATTTCTCCATTAGGACCCAAATCGGCGTCTTCTGCATTCACTCTTAAAATGCTTTTATGTAATGGAGTATCTTCTGGGATTTCAACAGAATAATCAGTAGGATAAAACAGAGGATTTAAGTCGTTGGTGTCCAATATTTTTACTATTACTGTTGTGGCTGTTTCATATAGAACTTTATTCTTTCCATCTTTTTTCAAGACAGACGCGTACACTTCTAAAACGTAGCGATCGCGGCGTTCCCGATTGAGAACGTCGGAATTACCGGTTCGAGTTCTAATGGAAAGAAAGCAAAAATCACCAACAAGTCGCTCTTCTGCTTTGAAAAATTTGTCTCTATCGCCAGTAGTGATTTTATAACGTACTTCTAAATCACTTCCACTAGGCACATGTAGTCCCATACTTTCTTCTCCTGGTGGTTGCGTGGCGTAAGTTTTGCCGACGCTGTTTTCTGGAATGCTGACATTGTAAAGGGGATAACGAAATCGAAGGTTCCCATGGTTTTGGCCAGAGACCAGAGTGGACAGCAATAGCAGGCATGGAAGCAGAATGCCCGGAAACATATCCAGGCTTTTCACTTTCTCAACTCATAGGATCTGTAAGACGAAAAAAACATTATTATTAATAATAAATAAAATAAAGTATTATATTGAATTGGCGACTGACACATTCGAATTCTAATGAATAATAAACTCGACTGTTTTATCAGTGTCAATATTGAGAAAATCGACTCAGCGCAGAGCTTATCAAATATTAAAAAAATCTATAAGAATAAAATGTGATTTTATTATGTGATGGAAATTATTATTTACAATAATAAAAAAGATTTATTATTTATAAAAAAGCGATTTTTAGAATTTATATTAAAGAAGCTTTTAAATTCGAATTTGTAATTCATACATAGTATTTTAGACATTAAATATTGAGCATCTAGGAGTGGTTGATAAGATAAGGTATATTATCAGTATGCTGATTAATATATTATGGCGCCAAATATTAGTAATCGTTAAGATATTTGACTGACTAGAGCAATTTATATTAGATATTAAATTAGCTTGTATAAACACATTAAACATTTTTACGGTAGATGAGATTTGGGTTGAACATTTTCAAATATTCGTTAAAAATAATAATTGTTAATGATGGAGAAGATGCGATATTGAGTTCGTTGAGATTTGATATTTGACCACCGCACTACGACTTAGTATCAGTTACAGAAACCCAACAGTAATTAAGGTGTGCTTTTGTTACGAAACTATCTAACATAATTAATACTCAACCTGACAAACTCACAACTATCATATTCAAGCATGAATATCGACAATTCAATCGAACAAAGTTTCGTTCTCAGGCGTATGAGAATCCATAGCTACATTACTAAACTCTACATATATTGAATTAATCATATTGCTAACAGTAGGTATGTCTTGTTAGATATATTTATAAGGTTTGTTATATGAGCTTGCGGCTGTGTAGGCTGGAACAGGAAAAATCACTTTGGTGGAGGAGAATTTCAGGAAAATGAATATGATACTTCTTCCAATACCAGATATTTTGCCTCCAGGGTTCCGATTCAATATAAATACACTTTCAAAAGATCCTTGTCCTGGATGTAAATTTTATAAAATATCAATAACAATGAACCAACAACAAAAAAATTGGAAGATCGATAATTCAAAGTCTTCAAAATACTTATCATTCATAGTGACAGGTAGTTGAGTACTTCAAAGTTATTTATTTTCTTGAATAGCTATTTTGACTTTTTATTCGAGAAAATTTCGAAGTGGTTTCTACATCACTCATTATGCGAAATGTTAAGGGAGCAATTATTTTGACTCGTTATTTTATTTACCATCGCTGGAAATTATGATGAAACCAAAATACATACCGTCAAATAACTATACATAAAAAACATTTGTTATTATATAGGCATACATGTTCCACTTTATGTACATAGTTAATAGAAAAACTATGAAATTCAACATACGGATGTAAAAGTTGCAGTGAAATAATCTACATGTATCGGGGGTAGGGTTTGCTGTTAAGGGTTAGTGTATGCTAAATATGGAGGGATAATCCTTGTTGGTAATAAATATGGTGGGCGAATTATAAGCCCCGTCCAGACGCTAATGGGGGACAGGATGAAAGAAAAGGTTCTAAACGGAATAATTAATTAATCCTTGGAGTTGCGCGATACATAACCGACGATAACGAGCAGTACTCTGCTCTAAATTACCATCTAACCTCATCAAAGATGGCTAAAACCCATTTAAACTTACGTACATAAAAACATAAACTATCTAGGGAAAAACCTCTTATTTAAATTATATCAATTATTAACACGAATACGTGAAAACGTACTTATAAATCCAGTCCATGATTTACCTATTTTTGTATAAAAATTACATAGTTAGATAGCTAGAGAGAAATTATATATACTATTGCAATTTTCTATAACTGATGAGCGATTTGAAATAGGTTGACTTATAGGTTAGAATGATGTTGCCTTTTTATAATAAATCACACTTTTTTAAGTAAGCGCATGTTTATTTGTAATTACTCATATAGATGATTTTTCGACACTTCAAAAAATTCTAACAAAAAAAATACCGTGACGCCTTCCCTATTGACGGGAGTCCCTTTATAAGGGGTTGGCCAGGCCACTGTGGTCTTTACGGGAGAATGTAGTAGTGGTGGTTTCCCAGGCCACCACACAGTAATGAGTCTTTCAGATCTACCAAGTGACTCCAGTAGATACCGTTTTTGCCGGTGCTGTGAATCGAACCGGTGAGTCTTCACTCACGAATCCGTTACACTAACCACTAGGCCACAAGGCGGCTCACCCCATATAATATGTACGTTGTCAAAAGTGTTTTACGTAGGTAGACGAGGTTATTTGGAGATTCACGTTTGTAAAATCTTCAAATTGAGCCTTTTGTCACTGATACAAAAGTGAAGACCGCACAATTTATAGGGGGCTTAGAAAAGATTCAAACACGTATGTTAGATATGAATGAATAAGTGTATGTAAGGCTTTATACGCGAATTTCTCTACGTGATGGCCGTAAAATGTGGGTCGGGCGTGAAATTTATCAGGTGGCGGAGAGCTTTCAGAGAAGTGAGGACAGTCGCTGAAAATGTTTTTGCTCTTGTCTGAAAAATAAGTGTAGGAACACTTAGGAGTGTGTGCCTGAAAACACATAAAATACTAATGCAGTGTCGACGACCCGTTCTAAATCTTTACTCACTCCATTCAACATTAAAATACGCATTATTTATGTAAAAACGTGTGTTCAATGCTAAAAAAGGTGTTAAAACAGACCTTCGTGGAATGCTGTGAATGATCGGTACGAAAAGTTATAAAATTGAACTAAGCAATACATGTCATAATGTTTATATACTTTGGTTAAATGATCAATGCGGTTTATCTTTAATCAAGAGAAAAATAATTAATCTTAACTGTAAAAACTGACTTTGATTAATGTGAATAATGAAGCGTTTAGAAATTTATCACTGACCGTCTTTCTTTTTTATGAGAAGAGCTTCTTAAAAACCTTCAAACATAAATTGAACAGTTTAAGATGGTTGAATGAAATCACTATTAAAAATATTAGTTAAGTGTCCAGCATGAAGACTTTTCAAAATTGACAAAAAGGATTCGAAGATAGAAAATTTGGGTAATAGACTCGTAAAAAGATCAAAACAAGCGGAAAATTAAAACTCACAAATGAGCATCTTATAAACATTACACGAAAAAAGGGAAACCACAAAAGCTAATAGAGCGAGGAGAGGCTATGAAATATTATATCGATGATACAACACTCGGATTTTAGATACAATTACGATATTGCCTTATCGAGCATAAATATTAAGGCGATCATTTTTTAAGGTGACTTCGCATCTATTTTTATGACACTTGGGATACTTAAGGCCTTTTTTTCATCCTACGACATCGTCGCTTTGTTACCGCAGAAATATTTATGATTTTCTTCACGGGATTTTATAAAATATAACGGATATTGTTTTGCAAAGAAAAAACCAATATTATACCGGAATAAAGAACATATTTTTATATAAAAAATTACCTTAAAATTTCTGTATGTAATAGATACTAAAGCCAACTAATGTTTACATTGTTTAGACAGTGAATTTTAATAGTATTATACTCTTAAAGAAAATTTAAAAATCAACAATACAAAATAAAAATAATTTTAATTGTTATTTTGCCGTCTAACTATGATTTTTTTCAAATAAAGTCACCAGGAAGAAAGTCGGTAGGTAGACCCCGTTACATTTGGGAAGGTCGAAATAAGTATAAAAAGAACATATTAGCATCCAGGCCTCGACCTTTTGAGAAATAAAGGCTTAGAAGATGAATGTATGTATTTAAAAACTAATAAAAATAAATCCTAAAAAACGTCAGGCATGTAGAATTTTTAAAATAGGAACGATATCAATGTCTTTATTAAGGGGAAGTTTTTTTAAAAATAAATAAATACCGTGACGCCTTCCCTATTGATGGAATTCTCTTGTAAGAGGTTGATCAGGCCACAGTGAGCTTTATGGAAGAATATAGTAGTGGTTTCCTGGGCCAACCCATAGAAATGAGTCCATCAGATCTACCAAGTGACATCGTTTTTGTCGGCGCTGAGGATCGAACTCGAGAGTCTCACCCACGAACTACTAGGCCACAAGGCGGCTTTAAAGTATTTTAAAAATAATATTACGCCTTTTGATATGCCCTTTGTGGTTATAATAATGAGATTCAATTAAATACATATTTTTATTATAATTTATGGGTATGTAGTCAACGTACGTTTTATGAAGCATGTACATATGTATATCGAATCTCCATATAAAAAGGCTATATTAGATGGTAGACGAAGAGGGATGTTATGTTTAGGGTATAAATCAAGTAGGTGGTGTTGGTCCAAGTGGCCAGTGCCCCTTTGTCATCGACAACAACACCCACTATTGGATTACCAGTAACATGCCACCAAAACCACCACTATAGCCTTCCCTGTCACTGACACTTCCCCCATATAACACCTATACGGACTTCTATCCATACCGATAGTTCTTTCTATTGTTGAATATTTTAATATGACGAATTTTAATTTAATTAATTTTGTAAGAGAGGAGACATTTTCAAGTTGATTTTTTAAATTTAAAATTAAGTCGCCTTGCGATTTGTCAGTGAAGACTCCCGGGTTCGATTCACAGCGCCGACAAAAACGGTGTCTACTGGAGTCAATTGGTAAATCTACTAGATCTGAAGGACTTATTGCTATGTGGTGGCCTGGGAAACCATCTCTACTATATTCTTCCGTAAAAGCCACGGTGGCCTGGCCAACCCCTTATAAAGAGAACCCCGTCAATAGGGAAGTGTCTAATATATATATATATATATATATATATATATATATATATATATATATATATATATATATATATATATATATATATATATATATATATATATATATATATATATATATATTAATAAATGCAAATAAATATGCGCTTATTTACAAAAGTGTGATTTATTATAAAAAGAGAACATTATTCAAATCTATCAGTCAACCTATTTCTGCCTGGCCAACCCCTTACAAAGGGAATCCCGTCGATAGGGAAGGCGTCACGGTATAAAATTAAGGCTAACTAGTCTAGTTACAAGGCTAAACTAGTCATCTTCAGACACAATTGTTAAAGTAGAAGTTTTATTTTTAATTAAATAAATAAATATGTTAGACTTTACTTTGGGGGCATGGCGAGGCCACCGTGGTTTTACGGGAGAATATAGTAGGGGTGGTTTCCCAGGCCACCCCACAGTAATGAGTCCTTCAGATTTAGTTCTACCAAATGACATCACCACCACCACACCATTTTTACCAGCGTCCTGGATCGAACCCGGCAGTCTTACTCACGAATTTATCACAACAACTACTGGACTACAAGGTGGCAATATTTACGTATAATACTTTCACAAGTAATCTCTATTTAATTTAATTTAAACCGCTTTAAATATCGGTTGAAATAGCTTATTGTAGTGCAGACATTTGACTGTTATAATTAGCCAGCATTTCCATATTAATGTATTCATTTGGTATATATTTAAGAGTCTTTAGTGTCCTCTAAGGAGTGCTTGTTCTACGGGTAACACAAAATCATATTATAAATTATAATAACATTAGATTTAGGCGTGTCCACACATTATGAAACACAAACACGATCCGTACGGTGAATGCTTATATTTTAACAAAACATACATGACACGATAACAAGAGATATGTTCCTCTTGAAAATAATTCCATTTCGTATTAACTCTGTAGCCTAGTATGTGTTACTATAAGCTTTATATATTAAAATATAGGTATACGGGATAGTAAGTCCCTGTGGGAGGAAAGTTGAAAAAGTGTACATAAATTTGTATACAACGATAGCTCTCGAAATGTTTTCATAACGGATATTACATAAAAAGTGACGGTTTTATTTTCAGTATTCAGTGTTTACGGAGAACCTAGGTCGTGGTAATATATACATATAACTACGACTTTTGTATTTAAATTAAATTATATCTAAAAGCGTATACAAAAGTAGGATTAATAAGGACTCAAGGGGTTATCTAAGACTCCGGTCCCATATAAAGTTTTCAATTATTTACACAGGATAGTCGGTCCGAAGCCTGGTAAGTAAATCGTACCGCCTCACTTATACATTTTTAATAGAAAACCCACATACACTGTGATAATCGAATTGAAATATGGTCAGATTAGATAAATATTATTACATTAGAAGATTGGAAATATTGAGAGCCTCCATTGGAAATATTTTCAGAGAGAGCTGATTGTTCATCCACAATTGGAAAGGAATAAAAATTCCTACAGTATGAAAATAGTAGTGGAACCTCAGATATCAAATGAATGTCGCCAAAAACCAGTAAATTTATAAATGTAAGACTTAATTAATTTTCTCTTTTCAAACGGACAGAATTAGATAAATTGAACACCTGAACCAATTTGGCTGAGGGAGGCGAACGCGAAAACAATCGTTTTCATTTGTAAACAGCTTTGTTGTGTTTATTTGAAGAAAAAACAAATGGACCCTCAGGTGAAAGATTAATAGAAAATGTTATGTTTAAATAAAAAAAAACAAGTCCCAATTAGGAAATCAATTAGTTTTTTATTGTAATTTATACAGTGTAATACAAAATTATTCGGTCGACTTTTTCAGTATATGAATACAAATAATGCGTAATTCTAGAGGGAAATCGGATTGTGCGTGAACCACGGATCAAAACTTGTGTGTCGTAAACAGCAGCTTGTGGTATAAAAGATCGGGGTAATGGTCGTAACTTAAGGGTGTTTCTAGTTTGGTATGGGTGGGTGGTGGTTATATTTTGGTTTACAGTTGCATATTTTGTATTAAATGTGAGACAAAGTTTTGCTAACAGCCTAAACCCTGCCGACATTATGTCATAAATCTGAGTACTAAAATTAATACAATATCAATGAATATGGAGAATATCGAAATTGTTAAATTTATTGGGAAACTATACGTTTTGTTTTATTTTAACTTAGTATAAGCGAGACGATTGGGTTGTAGTTTGTCTAGATCTAAGATTTTTTTCAAGCACACTTCTGGATAAGGCTGTTCAATTAAGAATCTTAAATATTCCATAAGGACACATTATTTATTTATATAGGGCCAGGGGCTTTTTGAAAAGACTTTTATAATTTTTTGTTTTCTTTAGACATGTTGATTAATTGTCTATCGGTGATCTTAACTATTACTAGTTACACAGGTCAGCGACTGAATAATCGTCTCAGAATTTACCTTACATCCAGGAAACCAGAGTAAACCTGGATCAAGACAATGAATCCAAATAACCGATCAAACCTTTTTTTCCAGTGGGATTCGAACCCATAACAACAGTATTTGTAGCTACACGCCTTATCCCTTGAGCTATTACTCTGGTCAAATGTAAATATACACGTTGAGATGTTATTTTAAGTACAAAGGTAATAATTTGACTGTTTGAATTGATAGTATATATTTTCTTGGAGGAAGGTATTTCATTTTGATTGTAACTACTTAAGGTCTACCGTACTGATGATTTTTTTTTCAATATAAGGAAATTAGAAATACTCAGTTTATATTATACACGGTATAATAGGAAAACGTTCATTAGTAATATAATGATGGAGTTTTATGGGACGAGACTTGAACAAGAGGTGGTCATACAAAATGAACAATATCACGTTATATCGACATTAGGAGTTCATTTGCCCCATTCAACACATTAATGATTCCATAGTGACAATCAGAGTAATAAGATACAGGAATACTTAATTAAGAGGATCTGGAAATTATTAATCTGAACATTATTATTTCAACAAATATATCTTGGGAATATTCAAACAAAAATTCAGATTAACAATTATCTCAAATAAACATTTGAACAATTACGGCACAAAAAATATATTTGATATCGTTAAAAAAAGTTTCCCTTTGACTGGGAATGTTCGACCTTTGATCGGGTTTTCCAATTAGCGAACACGATACTTCGTTTATTCGCATGGAAAATGAAAGTGTATGGGTATTTCCATGATACATATTGAAATCAAAGTGTGGTTATTTCATTGTATAAAGAGATAAAACTCGAGAGAGAGAGAGGTTTGCAAAGTTAATGTGAAGATAATTGAATTTCAGCGAAACTTACCAACTCTTCTAGGTGTAATATCACAGAAGAGTACTTGGTCCTTTAGCGAAACTTTTTAGTTTAATCTATAGTTTCGAAAGAACGTTGAGATTTTTACAGTCACATATAATAATTCTGAGGCCACTCGATCATAATTTATTATAAAAATTCAAGCTGAGATAATTAATAAAAATTTTGTTATAATGAAATGCAAATAATATTATTAAGAAAATGTTTAATGGGCAATTTAAGTAAGGGGTACTCGCATAGATGTTCCGAATCAGAAGAATAAACAAGTTTTAAAAAATACAGGAGAGAGGGATACAACTATTCGAATAAATGGGATGCAATTATACAGAAATAAGCGTATACTAATTTTCGCCCAATTAGGATTAACAACACTGATTAAGCTTGGGATTCCTAGGCGTGCGTCGCCGAAAACGTACACCGTAAATACGGTAATAGAGCAAGCAGCTTTGCTGTACTTTTGATCGTTTTTTATTATTAATTAGTGCCTCGACCGAGGCTCAGGCGAAGTATTAACTAACAAAAACCGATCGTAAGTGTAGCTAAGTAACTCTACTATCGTATTTTCGGTGACGTATGCCTGGGAATCCATTACTTAACACGCAATGATGAGCCAAAGTCGAACGAATTTTATAGAATTATACATTTTTTCTGTTCATTTTTCTCCATAGAGTGCAATGATATATATACAATAGGTGAAAGAGAGACAGTAGCATAATGTTAAGTTAATCACAATAAACCTCATTTTTCTTACATTATTCGATTTTGGCACATGTCTAGTTAAGCGTAGGCTTAATGCCCAAAAGTCGAACATATTTTTAAAAGCAAACTGTATTTGTATGAACCGGAACCACCGATATTAGTAGGCCCGACAATTGATCGAAATGGAGCACGGAACAGTGAGTTTGACACAGGCTACACCAATCAGACGCGGTTAGTTTCCCTCCTCAACCAGACTCTACGCATATGTCGGCCATCTTGATATTTATACATCAAGTTGTGAGGCATTTATATCGATGGTGTTGTATGAACATGAAAATTAACCGCATGTTTGAGCTTTAGCAGCTCCGCGTGTTCTTTGTTTGTATTTGGGTGTATTTGTTTGAAGTGTGAGAAGGAAGGAGGGTTTTGTGGATGAATCTTGATGGTAGTTTCCTTGTCGGAGGACCAACTTCCGACCACCGATGAGGCGGTGTTGCAGCTTCAGAAACAACAATTCAATTATAAATTAGTCCGGGTACAAGTTGTCAGCTGTTCCCATCGATCGTACTACTCAGTTCTTGTGGCAAGACGTAAATACATATAAATAGATTTTAACACTAAGCGACACATTGAAATTACATCAGTCTTAGTTAAACTCATTGAACAATATATGCATATCGGTTTAAGTTATTAATTAATTACACGAATATATTTTCTTTGAATTAAACTGCGACGCGGCGTTGACTTACTTACTGCGAAACTCAAAGTTTATCAATATAAGTCTTATGTCTCAGTTTCGCCGACTCACCCTAGTATAATTAGACTGATTATCCCATCGAGCTATTTATTTTATTAAATAAAAATATTTATGCTCCAGGCGACGAGTCTTGTAACATGTCCAAAATGAACCTTCTTCAGGGATCAAATAACTCGATGATCCGTGTCAGGATAATGATGACGACAAAATATAATTGAGGTCAAAAGTCAAAGGATTATAACATCACCTGTCAAACATTATAAACACGATATTTCAAATATGATAATTAAATTATGATATTACAACAGTTTTATATTGTAATAAACAAAAATCAATTATCGAAATGCAATCACTAATAATATAAAAATATGTATTATATAAATGTACATGCACATGTTAATCAATTTTATTTATATGGCCGGTGAATGAAATGTTAATCAGAAACATTTGTAGCTGAAGCACAAAGGGTACATTTTAATTAATTTTAACTAACTACATTTAATATCCGATAGCCACAAAATACTTTCGAAAGTGACATGATTTATTTTCACTCGGAAATAAACTTTTAAGTGGTGAGGGCTATAATTACTATATCAAATGCAGTGTACTGTAATTTATATTGGGGGTAAAAATAAAAGTTGGTTTGGGGTGCAGCTAGGCCATAAATAAGAAAGTCAAAGGAATGTCCACGCACCCCCGGGGAAGTACATAGATGCAATCAACAATCGTGGTGAGTGAGGGGAACTACCCTTATTACTTATAATACAACATCCCTCTGATATGGATCGATATATTATTGATAGTATGATGGAAGAGAATAACGGCATGAACCACGATCCCTTGTATAATAATAATTGGGTAATATGAGTATGAGTTTGTATACATACGAGTACAGTTTTTTTTTGTGAATACATGACGGTATTTTTAATTTCGTTCTAAAAATGTTTAAAAAGGGGCAACCCTAATTTACATACACAGGGAAAAAGTTGATGCTTGAAATTAATCTAATAATTTGGGATTAGCATTGAAACATGGTCAACTTATAAATAATTCAGTTTAATTAAATGACCTTTTATTGTGTACAGATTGATATGTTTTATATATATTAGGATGGTAATTTAAATAGATAATTGGATAAAACCAAATATATTTCATCTTCATGGAATCATAACTTTGTAATAATAATTTCAAAAAGCAACTTGATACTATCTAAATATTTTTATCGAATAAACTCGCGATGAACGAGTTACGATATTATTTGAACTAAGCCATGATTTATGTAGACATTATTTCATTGTAAAAAATCGTATGTTTCTTAATTAAAACAATTATGCTTACTTTGCTGAAATTGCTTTAATATCGAGGCTCATACAGTATTTAATTTATTTGTCAAGCCATTTCAGTAAGTCTCAAAGCAATATGATAAGCGCGCTTTTAAAAGCTGTGTACATATATGGTGAAGCTGATATTCAAGGGATTAAAGACAGTTTAAGACCCCAAATTACTAAACTTGGTAGCTTTATTTACTTATGTATGATTTATTTTTGAACTTAGTATATTATACCTATGAACCTCAAAACTCACGGTTCTTTTACTAGAGTGCATTATCGTAATTAATTCTGATTTACCACCCCCGGCTTTAGGGCGATTTCTTTTACACGATAACGTTTATTTCTTAATATCAAAAAAGCCTAACGGACAAAGGGTAGATTAAAGAAAAAAATTTGAAATAAAACCAGAAAATTTAATCTCATTTTTTATCGAAGTATATTTTTGTATCATAAATATGTATAATTTTTAACAATTTAGGTCACACACATAAATTAAAACTAGTGCATTTCATATGAGAAATTGTCTTTAAAAATTGTTTATTGGTATGAAAGAAAATAAAAATAAAAAAAGTTGAAAACGATTTAATGCATACGGTAATTTATTTGTCGATATTGGGTGCGAAAATTTTGAGGTGAAAATGTCAGCTTCAGCTATGGAATGGAAAGCGTTAATCCGCTTTGACTTTATCAATCAAAAATAATTAAAACAGATCAGGGCTTCTAAAGCTACCCCATTCCCTGTTAAAATTGATCAAAAATCCAGCAGCCGTTCGGGCAGATCGAAAATCCCGATATATCCAGGGGGTTGGTCATCCGCACCCTCGTTTAATTCATCACGTCAGACGTTAATGCCTGATGGTGACCGCAGACAAGCTAAACTTTTTGTTTAAAATTTAAATAAAAATCAATCTAAAATATAATGATGTCCGTAATACAAATTTGAACATTACAAATATCGATTGAGGGTGATTTATGATAAGAAATTTCCGACTTTAAGCCTGTATAATTATGAGGGTACTTTTATAATATAAGGGTGGCAGATACTTAATTAAAGTACACCGTGAGATGAGACGAATACGACAGATTTTCTAAATGCTAGGGGGATGATATTGCAATATATGGATGAATAGACTAGAATCCCCATTGTACTATTTTATATTGTATATCAATGATTCTTATATAATTAGGGTAACGAACACGATTTACCACTGACTCCCATTTGTAACTGTTCGAGTATTACTAATTTTATACTGAATTGGTGCATAAAATTGGATACAATATAAAAGTTTAACGACAATTTAAAAATATATAGATAAAATGTTGAACCCAAAACACAACCATTGGTATTAAGATGAAGTTAAACCTCTATGGATCCATCCAACACAATATTGTTGAGTTAAAATAAATAGTTCGTTAAAGGAAAGCATGGAAGTTAAAATTGTTAAAAATATGTAGATATATTGTATATACCATAATTTCCATTTTGATCGTAGATATATTATTTTTCATGTCTATAGAATAAAGACATGAATTACACATTATATGGATAGACACATGCCGAGTTTATTAGATAATAAAAATCGATTGTTCATACAATGAATATAAACCACTTTTGTTTATTACAAATTGTGACGAATACAAAATATATAGATAGATTATTTTCTTCTTAATTAAAATACGTAAAGTGTGAAATTTTCTATTTGGTTTTGGTCGCTCCAATCAAATAAAAGAAATATAAAATCAACAAGGACGAATAACGAAGAAGGGCAAATGTTTAACTTATAAAATTAGAGTTTTCGAAAGAGCTTCGTTAAATTTGGCGATTTATTCCATCAAGATTTTATGAAAACATAATATTGTTTTGTAAATTTATAATTTTTTACGCTTATGCATATATATTATTATTATTTACGCTTTCCTATGAATTGGTCATATACCTATGCCTAGACACTTTTGATTTTTATTTTTTGATAGCTTTTAGTAGCTAAATGCGTAGTTAGTTCAAGTGGATCAAGTGGCCAAAAATTCAGTTACCTGCAAACATTAAACTGTAAACATCTCTCTTCATATCTTTTCAGTTATATTTCACAGTAAAATGGGTAAATCCATTGTTACTACATGTCATATGGACTCAAACATACACTCAAATACATCTAGGCTTAGTTTTTACCAAAGACTACTTCTTTAACATGTTTAAAATATCATTGCGTTTTAATCGCCAAAGTATTCTCACAACCATTCTCAGTGGTCACTAGAAATGTGTTGAGTGAGGGAGACTCACTTATGCCTTTATCAAATAGGAGAGAAGAGTGCAACAATACAGGGGTGTACACGAAATCGCCCGAATTATTTATATGAAATGCGATATCTATGGTTTTAACCATAATATTAAAAAATAGAGCAGACAGAAATTGTAAATTCAACAATGGGAGTGTTTGCACGTGTGCTAATTCAAATGACAAAGGTCTCGGTTTGAGATGATTATGTCAAGAATAGAAATAAAGCGAGAGGCAAATAATGATAGACACTAATAGCCACTTTAACCAATATACCAATTATCGAATTTCAAACGTAGAGGATGTCTGATAAGCCCTCCAGTCATTCAACACAACACTTATAATAATATATACTAAAAAGCTGCTCGATCAAATTAAAAAATAAAAATAATACACAGTAAATTAAATAACAAAAGAAAAAAAATGTTCCCCTCTATAAAGAATTGTAATGATTAAAAATAAAATTACTGTGATAAAGTATGCGTTTCAACTAGGTACAATATGTAAGAGAAAATTCAAAAACTGCTTACTGAAACGCTTGAAACACATGCACCAGCCAGAATATGAACCTGTGCTTAAAATATAACCTAGTTTTTGGAGTAAGTAACAGTGTTTTTTATTTTTTTTATTTGTCAATGTCAACGTGAATTTATTTTATCGAAAGTGAAGAGAGACGTGTCAATGGATTGAATTGTAGACAGACAGGACTGTATCATAAAACAAGGCAATGGCAAAAGATAATAAATTATTCAGTTGAATTAAAATGGAAGAGAGGTAATGGAGTTTGGTCGCAAATCATTACATAGACGATGAATTCTGCGACCCAAAAATCCCTAGGGATTCATTTTGAAGTAGGCAAATACTAAAGTTAACCTCAATTATCATTGATCGCGGGAAATACTAAAAATATTGCCATTATCAGATATAAGTATGAGTGAGGCTTCAATAAATATTGTGTGTTAGATAATTCAATTTTACGATTCCTTTGTCTGTAAATATCAGAAGCAACAGTCAAGAGAGAAGTTTGTATTGTTTTAGGAAATAGCACATAATAATATAATCCATCAATGTAAACAACCAATATATCCATATTTGGTTTTTTTATATTATATTGGTTTTAGATAAGAGGATTGAATACGGGAAAACAAAGTTAGAAAATAATAATACGAGATCTGCCAATATTGATTTTATTCATAAAAAAGTCAATGGGAATAAATATGAGAATTTAATATATTAATAAGTGTTTTTTTTAAACGCTGCAATGACTGCAACGAACAACCTTAGTGAACCCCTTTCCACCAATTCTGCCACTTACAGGGCATGTTTAGGAGCGACCTTACAACACAAATTAATTTATGGTTTCTACGCCCTAATTTATTTTAATATATGTACTTTTCATTTTTGTTTTAAACCTTTTTTTATTATTATTATTTTTATCTTGTCTGTAAAAAACCGTTATGAGCGTTTATATGCAAATAAATAAAACTACTTACCTAAAAATTCAAAAAAGAAAGCTACTTAAATAAACGGGATTTAACAGTAAGTAAGTTTAAGGTACAGTAAAAATATAATCTGTAATAGGAATTTTCGGAAAGCCTTTATTGCATAAAATATACCGCCAATAGATGTTAGACATTGTATTGATGTTTTATTTGAAATGTGCAAAATATATCATATAATTAGTACACGAGCTCTGAATGCGAGTAATAAACCACCCACTAACCCCTTACATTTTCCTTTTATTGAATAAAATTCGCTAAAAAGGCATTGCCAGAAGTATTGAGGTACTTAAAATTGACGATAGCGTTGATGATTATTGCAGTACATTCATGAATTTTGAAAGAGGTGAAATGATGTTGTGAACTGAAATTTTCCAGACATATCAAGTGGAGAGCTCATCAAACAGGAGGGGCTCGTTGCATCATCGCTGTATGGTGGAATAGAACAAGTCTCATCTGTTGAAAAGGCAATAAAACCACCCCCCATCATAAGGGGCTGATCTCGCTTGCCTGTCTGACCATACAGCAAGCATTATAAAAATGTATTTGAATAGAATATATGAATCTAACATAAGATATTCGCGCTTCTTACAAGACCAAATTGAATTGTGACATGTGTAATATTGGGTAAAGAAAACGCTGTCTATGAAAATGCGATTTCCTTATTATAATGCTACAGAAAGATTTTGATTAAATATTAATTTAGTATTTCATAGGTTTGAACATAATTACGATATAGACGAAAATTTTAAGCACCCTTGCTCCTGAGGGATACAGACGACTGAGTGGTTACTGACGGGGATTACATATCCCCTTCGTATCTTCTGATTTATGGCAATAGATCTCAAAAATACTAAACTGTAATGTAAATGTTTCCACCCTATCACTTTTGAAGGAAGGGTGAGTTTGTCATATTGGTCTCATACTAAAAAATACATTAATAAACCACGCATATTGCTAGAACACTTTAAGTTATTCAACGGTTAATTCGATAATTTGGATATACATATAATAAAGTTCACAATTATAAGGATTATTACATATATTATACATGAGTAGAAAGCAGCAGAGATTTTATATTAAAACGCACTTTATGAAGTGATCATTTGGGAATACGAAATGATGAATTCATTTATACGTGGCAAAAATATTTTCAACCTCATCCGCAGGCCGAATAGTCGATCAAAATTATTAAAGTACGTAATATATTTGAAAATAAAATTGTATTCTTACCAGAATATTCTTTCAGATGTTTCAGGACTATTGAAAACTGGACATTGTTGGCTTGAGTTCATGCAATTTGAGAAATCCTGAAAAAAATAAGAAATACATATTCAACATGAAATTTAGAGGAAAAAATAATATTTTTGAAAAATTGAAATATTCCTCGCTTTCCATTTAATATTTTCTCTATTTGTTTTCCTTGTTATTGTAAATGTTAGGTATAAAAAGCGTAAGAACAAATTGCTTCCGTTTAGGTTTTCGGCAGCGTTGAAATGAAATTCGCTCTTATCTTTTAGCCAAAGCATGGCAATTTTGAAAGAAATTTCATCAAATGTCTAAAATTATACTGAATAACGTACGTGAAAGCTGGGATTAAAAAATATCATTGTGAAATTGTGTAGAGTTTGTATCGATGTGACTAATATGATAATATTATTTAACAAGTTTTATTTTAAATGATACAATGATTTTAATAAAAGTAATTTAGTATATATGTGGCAATATTACATATTTAATAACTAGTGACAGTCAGTCAAATACTGTCCGGTTTTATGGGTCTGGGATATTTGGACGATTTTTCCTATAAACTAGCATGGAGATAAAAGACCACACGGACAAATAGTGTTTTTGTTTTCTCTTTGGATTTCTTATTATAAGTGGTATAGTTCCGAGAGAGTAAAGGCTTTAGCTGCAGCTAGGTTGGTCTCAGACGTCGTTATTAGTAAAGTTTTTCGCATTTCCATACAGAAAACAAAGCCTACTTTGTGAAACTCAAAAGTAAATTCAATATGTCGCCAAGTATGTCTACAACAGAGCGAAAAATAGTGGCGCACGTTATATGTATTTGCAAATAATCTCCTTAGTATTTTAGTTCTTGTGATAAATTGCTTTAATACACACGTATATTTATTTTATCAGATATTTACACTACTTTAGTTTAAAAATATATAAGAAATACATACTTGAAGACATGTGTATACATTGATTATAACTGTTGGGATTTGTTTCAGGCTCAACTAAACATTTATGTATTTGGTGCGATTATTGAGGAAAAGTCCCTTTATGTATTCGAAAGACAACTGAAAATTTGTAGAAATATAGTGAGATTTATGAAGAGATGACGTTATGAAAAATATCAAAAGATATCTTCTCTCGCCAAACCCATTTTACTACTTTCAACAAAGGGATTACTTTCGTCCCCAGTGGTGTTTCATGCAAATTTTACTATGTTAATGAACAAAACTCAACCAAAATTACACCAGAGATAAAGCATTATGGCTTTGTGAAATTATATTTGACAAAATTCATAGAAGGTCCGTAACTAAATACTTATTTATGTTGTGTTCCCGAACTTGGTATTGTTAACCATTAAACTAGTAAACTACTCTTTATACATTGTTGCAATAGAAATGAGACAGTGTTTGAAAACTGTCCAATTGACCTTTGGAAAAGTATCTAAAATTTTAAAATGCGGGAAGGCCGTAAACAAAGCTAGTAAACGAACATTTGATTGCTGTATTTTTACGTTTTCGTTCTAAAAATGCATCAGAAATACGACGTCAGCCATATGCAATCAACTTCTTGTTGTCGGACATCGTTTTGGTATTGCCTCTTTCTGGTTTCATACTAAAAATCATAACGACTTTCGGGTGCCAACTGACTTCTAAGCATGCGACAATATTGAAAACAGTATCCATGTGTATATTGTAATTAAATAAAAATGTATACAGATATTATTTGTTTTCCATAAATCCAAATATAAGTCACTGTTGTGGAATCACGGCCTCCGAAAGAAGTGAAATATATACGAAATTTAATTGTTTCAATTGACTATACAACGTGATAAATCATAATTAAAGTGACCCACGTGAAATGTGTCAAAAGGACACCGAACAAGATTAAAAATATACACTGACAACTTTGACATTAATGGTTCTACTAAAATGTACATGGGTGGTTTTAATAAAAAAAAAATTTTTTTACATCCCGAAATGAGATTGCAAATATGATTAGGATTGAAAATAGTGCAATTTGAATATTTACTGTTATAACTGCATATGCCAGAGTAGTTATTGTAATCAGGTATCGAATTAAAATTTATGAGGTGGGCGATTGCTGGTAAAATATGAACCTATTTTAAAATATGAATGAAAAAGCGGACAGAATCCGTGGCACAAATATAAAGCCTATTGGGAAAAATGAACTTTCATATTGCAATCAGATGGAAACCAGTTCGGTTTTTGATTAAATTTATATACAATACAATTTAAACTTTATGTTTATCTATTAATTAATTATTTAAGTCACTCATGTGATACTGTATCGAAGTCAGAGGTTTGGCAACAGGTAGATGGCCAAAGAGAAGAGATGATATCACTTGGAGAAATTTATGTGTCGTTCTCGAGTCTCTTCGAAGATAAGTGCTCGTTTCACAGACACTCGATTAATTCGAATTCAAATCCGTCGACGAACGGCCATAAATTTCAACAAAAGCCTTTTGTTCACACCCCACAATATCCAAGATGGTGTGTCCAAGAGACAAATGCCTTTAAAGAACACCCGCAGGCATACGCATAAAGAAAATATCCGAAAAACGACGCCATTTTTAAATATGAGAGTTGAAATATTTAAATGATCCATAAAAATGTTCATAACTTGAGTAAGTATGAGCGTCGATTAATTAAACATCTCTTGAGATGTAATATGTTCTGAACTAAATCTTGTAACGTATACTTCTAAAAAGTTTGGCGATTTGATTGATGTTGAGTATTAATTATTATATTTAACCAGCGTAATAGCGCAGGGGATAAGAAGCGTGGTTACAAATACTGTTGTCATGGGTTCAAATCTCACTCAAGTAAATTTTTTTAATTGATTTGATCGGTTATTACGACTGGGAGATCGGGGATAATATTAATAAAATCCCGATCGATCATCTTGATACAGGTTTACTCTGATTTTCTGTATTGTAAGGTAAATACTGATTATTAAGTCAGTGATAGTTAAGATCACCGACAGACAATTAACACGTTATCATGTATAAAAATCCCTCTCTAAAAAAATAAAGCGCTTCAGGGCCTAAATGAATAAAATAAATAAATATTTAAGATATAGAGTATTTATCGTAGGAATCGTGTTTAATTTTAAACTCATATGTGAAATGTAAAAAAAACGTGCTTGAGATATCTCCTTTACAGTGATCTATTATTTAATTTTACAAAAGCAGCCTTTCATTGTTGCATGGAGAATAATTGAAAATATAAGTTTCCTTTTCAAATAGCAGTGAAGTTATTGCGACACATTCACCATTTGATAATTGTGTCTAGACGCAAAACCATTGCTACAACCATAGCACCGTGAAATATCCTTCCCTATATAAATAAAAAATAATTGTCAGGATCAGGCCTTTACAATGGGTAGAGAAAAGAGCATCACGGTCGCGATGTGGTCAAGGGATGTTATTATTCGAGTTTGTGAAAAGAAGGCATTATAATTCTTCAACTACATTTCTTCCGAGCTGGACCCCAATTTGTCAGTTAACAATAAGAACGAAAAGTAGACGAGTTCATGCTAAATTCTAGTATTTTAACAATATAATTTAGAGTTGCCACAATATAAATTGAATTAATCAATAGGTTGATATTTGAGTAAAACATCCATCGTGGAGACTTTACACAGTGAAGCTTGTCTTAAGTTCTAAAAACTTTTCAGCATCAAAGCATTTTTTTTACGGATGCGGCCAGTTTCCTATTTCTCCACAAGTCAGTCGATAGGTATGTTCTTGTATTGGGTAGAAAGCCAATTTGGGAAGATATATGCGATCTAAAAGGGAAAAAATACACCGGAGGGCGTGTGTTCGTTGTCTGGAAATAAAGAAGAGGAAGGTGACACAATCCAGACGTCCCTTAAACAAAAATAAAAGGAACCAGTTGACGGATTCGACTGCAAATAGCCTTGTACAAATGTACAGATTAACTCTCCAGACAAACTAAGCAGAGTTCAATACCAATTCCACAGGAATACATTTAAGATTTATAGCAATTATAAGTTCAGTTGGATTCAGCTTCTCTCAACTTGGGGAAATTCTATACTTTGAGAATAATGTATTTGCTGCATTGGAGCTTGTATTTCTCTTCTTTATCAGATAATATAAAAAATATATATCGGATATGAAATTGAATATTTCATAATTTCCGGATACGTAAGGGTTGAAGATCATATACTAAAATTAACTCTCAACAAACTTCCTCTTACGTTATAACAAAATATATGGATTACACATAATAATTTAATAATGTTTATATGTATTGAGATTTCCATTATAAATATTAATCGAAATACTTTTATATGTATGGAATGAGACTAGGTCGCACGTATATACAATAAAAAGAGTCGCAATGAAATAGAAACATAACAAACGGTAATGGAGTGAATGTGGCATATAAAAAGTGTCTAAAAAGGCGATAAAAATAAAATATGGAAGAATGGTGTGAAACATGGTTTGAGATGAAATTCCTACTGAATTGAAATATACACGTGTATATCTAACTGCAGACATCTTCCAACACGTGTCAGTTATCTATAAACTGTTTTTATTTAGCCGATAACTTGAACTGAATAAACAACCGTCAATAATGCGGTCGCTTTCAGGAAACATGGGTGAAAGATCTTAAAAATAGATAAATTGGGTTATTTTAGAAAATTAGAGATGCCACGCTGGATTATAAACATCATGACCAATCAAATGATATTGACTATACAGCGCGACTTTATTTTGAAATATTAATATTCAAAATAAAATGCTTCAAAATTTGTGAGGAAGATACAAAATGGAAGGAGAAAAAATGTAATCAAAAGTATTGGACGTGCAAAATGTTTTTATCGTCTTACTTTTGCTTTTTATTGGAACACCAGTGAAATCAAAATGAGCTCATAAAGACCCTTCGGTAGTCAATCGACAAAAGACAACTACAAAAAAATGGATACTCTTATATATTTACAAATATATTATGTCATTCAAATAAATAGTTTAATTAAATCAATATAAATGATCACATTATCGTTGTACATGGAGACTTGTGAATTATATATAATGTAAGAAGGTTTATTAGACAACAATTTTACCTTATTTTTCAATATAAAGGTAATAAGAGTGTGTTACTGAATCGTGTTAGATGGTGTGTGTACGAATAGACGACTAGAGCTTGGTAGTATTATTGTCCACGCATACGCACCGCCCGCACACACTATTATATTGAACATGGCCTTGCATATGTAATGAAAGGAGACAAGACGTAATCCAGAGACTTGTGTGAAGTATTGCATTAAATATAAAATTTGATCTCAATCGGTACATTCATTATTTATTTATTTATGTATATATACATATACATGCTGCAGTATAACTAGAGCATTACGGGAGATCCCAAGTGGCAATGATGATAGTTCAGCACTCGTCGGTAAAACTCCAAGAAATCTGTGAACACCTGATGCTTTTGGTGTAAGAATCAATTACAATGTTAAATTGAAAAAAAAAACACAACGCTTGTGAACTAAATAGAGAAAATACAATAATAACCTAATCTACATGAGCAACTAAAAAAAAAACAAATAAAAAATGACACCCTGGCGTATTTGTGAGAATTGCTTCAATAGTCTCAATGTGACCTAATCGGGTTCTTGCTTCACCTATTTTACCTATAGTTTTGAAATCAGATTTCACATATGTATATATTGAGAAGATTGACTTACATATGTATAAATGCAATAAAGAGCAATTGATCTAATATTGAAGTAGGGTCAAAGATCGAATAGTCTGGGTTAAACGGCCTACGCGACTGTAATGTAGCAATACCAAGCAAGGCGACAAAGAAAATGCCAATGCAAATAGAAAGAGTCCAATTGAGGACATTACAGCCAAATGACTGCAGTCAACGAATAATTTCAGTGAGTGTGAAAAAAATTGAAATTCACTTAATTTCAGCACTTCCTCGCCCCAGTCACGATCAAAACTCAAAACAATTAAAAAGAATACTTGGTAATTGAGGTTTTTTACATGCCCGCTTAGAAATGTTTTTTCCGTCTGTGAGAAATTAGTGTAGTTTCGCCATTAAATTAACACTTACTTATAATTAGTGGGTTAGAATACTGACAATAGATTTTGTATGGTCAAAGTCCATTGTGAATTATATTGCTAAGTCATCTATTATATTACGATAAATCCTTGGCTTTGAGAACACAGAGTAATTAGGGTCTGATGAAGAAGTTTTGCGCCTTATCTTACAACTCCAGTTTTACGTCTCAAAGTGCAAAAGTTAAAAATGTCGTTTTCGAAATCAAATTCAATCTTTGTGTATATTTGAACACAACTAAAAGAGTTTAAAGCATAATGATTTGATCTAATTAAATTCATAAGCGTTCTTAGAGAGCTAGATAACACTTCCAAATTTCCAATTTATAATATATTACAGTATAACTTGAAGATTATGATATTTTACAATTTGTAATATAGAATTATGAAACAGAGATGATCCATAGTAGGTTTCACGGGTGCACTGAGAAAAGCAAAGTCAAAGGGCTAACACTAAGCCACGAACCTGTCAAGCTTTATCTTTAGTTTAAGTTTGAAGCTAGTATAAACCGACTCGTCTCATTATTACACAAACTTAAATACAGCATTAAAATTAAACTAGGTTCTAATCCTAGCCACACGACTGAATACATGACAGGTGTACTAAACGTGATGTTAATTATAATCGAACAAGCTCCAGACCGCGAGCAATTGAACAGGTGTTTTAGTTATTTATTGGAATTAAATATGAACCATTATAATATTCCCAGAGACAACGAATTTCATAAAAGCAATCAAAGACATAAATCTTAGATAATTTATTTTTCATCAAGTAACCCAAAATAAAATATTTAACTGACGACAATTTTTGAATATTATCATTAGTGCAATAAAATAAATTTTTATTCCCTGAAGTAAAATAAATCACTGCATATCTTCACATACTATTTATTGCAATGACAAGTTAATGTACTTCTCTATAGAACGGCCATGAATTTACTCCCGCATACTTTCAACCGTGGCCGCTCATTAATACATGTGCATATTCTAAACCACACTACATATACACTCACACATACGCGGGCACTTAAAGCGACGTAATAGAATTTGCATTAGCGAGACGGCGAGCCGTTAGAAGCAGCGCCCCTGGCGGCTAATTGATCAATATCGATTGGTGCAGTTTCTATAGAATTGGTGCGTCACATTTATTGTCTTCTTTGCTAGTATTATTGGAATCTCTATACATATAAGCTCATTCCAACAACTATTTCGAAATATTTTTAATATTAATACATTGTAAAGAGACTAAAAAGTCACGAATTCGTATCCTGCTGTTGGCAATGTAATAACCTGATTTTTATATCCGTACTTAGATACATTATAATATATATAATTGTCTAACTGTGTGTATGTTATATGTCTGTATGTCTGTACGGATCAATCTTTCAAATATCCTCAGCGTATACAGAGTCGCTATATACAGAAAAATAGTCCTTAATATATCAGGGTACAAGCATTAAAATTCCGTGTGCTCTTAAGTCTTTATGGAACTGAGCCATATATTCAAAATGGAATAGAATATTTGGTAGTGAGACTGCATTTAAATTTGTTGATTATTGAAGATATGCGAAAGTAGCCCTTAATATGTATCGAATACCTTCGAGATATGGTATACTTTCGTTTGAAATATGTTTGCTGTCAGTTTAGTTCGAAATGTATGAAACTTCAAAAAATGTTCATTTTCAATGATTGTTTAAACTATAAAATGGGGCTTTTTCGAAATAGTAAAATGGTCCTATTTGACCGGCAACTAATGTAGATTCATCCATTATCTATAACACATTTCATGTCTCTGTCAATAGAAGGTAGTTAATCGTAATCTGTAAAATTTTATATACACTTCAAATTGTTTGACATTTGAAACGTAGTGTTGCCAGGTGTATAAATAATTCAATTTAAATATTTAATCATAATTAATACATATCTAAAATCTCGAAACGGGTATTTTAATGATAATATTATTTAATTTATTTCAAAATAATTTTAGAGATATTTAATAATGCATAATAAATGAAAATTCTCAAAAAAAGTATTTATCGGGAGACTCGCTTTTTAAATATTGTGATGAGTGTTGTCATCATATGAAAACCGCGTTATATTATTTTATTAATAATTTTAATAAAATTTCAAACTTCTTTCGAATGAAAAACAAACAACTTATTATCTTCGTATTAAAAACAAATCAGAGCATTTCAAAATATTAAATAATTTCAATATATTTTTAGGTGTATTTAATTTGATAATGCATAACAATTTCCACATTTTTATACTTCATTTTTAAAATAAAAAAAATCTTTAAAACTTCTTTAAAGCAACAATGAAATCAAAACTCAAAGATAAACATCCTATTAAAAAACCAGGCAGAACATAAAAAAACATTAACAAATTGAAAATTTCAATTAAAATTACCCTAGTAATATAATAAATAAGGAAGACACTCAATTATATTTATGTATTTGCAATACAATTAACAAAATATGGTTTGTAATTTATGTTGATTAATTTTCTCGTTGAAAATGTACATACATTTTGATGTTAAAACGAAATAATTCGTTTGTGGAAATGGTGAGGATTAATCGCATTGATTCACCAGAATCCAATTTGCAGCGGCACAAATCTGGCACTGTAGAGTCACATAATTAATGGGGCAATTATTACAGAATAAATAGTGTTTGATTAGAAGGCTTTTGCTTTACACACTGACGTGTTTCGATTGTGTTCAACATGAAAGATTGCATGTTTTGTGTTAATATTTCAGCACTAGACCAACAACACTATATTCCGAAAAAAAAACAGAGAACATTTAACATTTTGACCGGCTGCATTCTGCGATAGACACTTTTTAAACTATGATATTAATATGCGAAATTATTTGAAGGGTTTAAAAATCAAGTCCGTCTGGAATAATGGAGTGGTTATGTGATATATTAGGGGGTCTTAAAAGACGAATGTATTCGTAAAATAGAAGTGGGCAAAGCACATCGATTGAATGATAATTTAGAAGTCATGAATGTGAAATGTTTACTTACGACAAGATAAATGCGAGACTTGAATACGTTGACTCGTTTTGATGTCAGAATATACATACGTTTTCTGAGTCTACGCCACCAACTTTATTTCATAAGAACTCGCCTTTTACAAGAAGCTCCACCAGGTAAACATAGAAGACACAAGAATGGTTAAAAAAGCCTTCACATAAATTAACAAATATTTTTATTGTATCTGAATATAAATGAAGATCTGATGATAAAAGATGGAAAGTAAATATATACAATGAAAATATTTTGTAAACATTATTAAAATTTGTAATAAAAAAATTCAACGAATATGTATAAATATATAAAAATTTTAAAAGTGAACGAATTCGATCCTCGCAGAATTCGGATATTGGCTTTGAATTCGACTCGAGTTTGGCTTGTTTTAGTTCACTGTATGATAATATATGTATGTACCCGAAAATTAAAGGAAAGAAAAATACAAAATGTTGTATACTTATAACGTATTAATTTTTTTATTTTTCATTGAAAAAATATTGGAGACGTCTACGATATAATGTACATATCTAAGCCTCAAATTTTAGCATACAATCGAGCTAAGCATTGGTTTGATGGAAAGACAATTTTTATTTGAATGAAATGTATTTCGTGTATCACGTAAATAAATAACAGTTATAAAATTGTAAGCTATTTTTATTATGTTTGCAATTTTAGAATTACTAAGTAAAGCATGTCACGCGCATGGATATTACTAAGGCTTCATCAATACCTCAGGTAACTAATATTGTAGGTATACTACTACACAATTGAGAAGTAAAGCATATTTAGTGAAAACTAGAAGACTTACAAATAACTAAAATGTATTTGAATTTTAAATAAAATATTGTTATTTGAATTTTATATCTTGGGGGCTTGCATGCATTTCAACGGTATTCTAAAATGCGATATGGTTTCTGACACAAAGACTGTCATTTCTCTTATGAACCCCATATATCTGAATGTATGTATGTAGAATGCATGTTTTCAGTTGGCTTCTGAGAAGTCAAAGGGGATCTTTGAATTTTTAAGCTGGTCAGAATCCACTATACATCACTTTAGTACGGAAACGCATCAAGCGTTATGGAAAAACCTTTAAATGTGTATTTTTAAAACAATGCAACGTGTAAGTGATTGTAAAAATATTTTAGTGTGATGACGTAAAACGTTTATTATGAGTATTTCGCCTGCTCTAGCGTATAATATCGTAAGTGCAAAAATAATGTGTGTGCTCTTAAGTCTTTATGGAACTGAGCCACATATTGCATGTATGAAACGTCAAAAAATGTTGCTTTTCAATCATTATTTAATCTATTAAGTGGGAATTTTTCGACATAGTAAAATAGTACTATTTGACCGGAAAACTAATGTAGATTCATCCATTATCTATAACACATTTCATGTCTCTGTCAATAGAAGGTATTTAATCGAAAACTGTTATATGTTATAAATAATAATTAAACGGAGTGACACGTGACAGGCAGCGTTACCAGATTAAATATGTGGCTCAGTTCCATAACGTCTTAAGAGCGCACAGATTTTTTTTTTTGCACTTACGATATTATACACTGGAGCAGGCGATCTCTAAGTATGTAGTATTACTTCGACATGTGTTTGAAGCCTTCTCCGATTTGCGGCCGTGTGAAAAGATGAGAACGTCAAAGCTCCTCAAAGTTCAAAAGAATCCTCATAGGCAGAGACGCAAAATAAGAAAAAAAAAAAACAAAAAGTCAGTCCGAATATGCCCGAAATAGAGTAGTGAGGAGTTGTCAGAAGGGATGAGCCACCTTCTCCAGAAGCCGCTAACGAAGTGGTGTGCCCTTCTTCAAGCTTTTGATATTTGCTACTCTTTTTTATACTACATATACATATGTATACATATAGCTGAGAGGCGACCAGGTAACTTCAGTTTTAGCAATTATAACAAGTCTTACCTCTGACACTGCACTGACATAACACTCTTTTAATTTCAGACATTCTAATCAACAAAATATTAAACAAAATTAATTTTGTCTTAAGACGGATCGATAATGTTATAATTTTTTGAATAACAAACTATTAATTCACACAAGCAGATATGGTTTAAACCATAGATATAAACATTAGATATCGCATTGCATATAAATAAGTCGTGTAGCCCATGTATTGTTGCACTCTTCTCTCCTATTCGATAAAGGCATAAGTGTGTCTCCCTCATTCAATACATTTCTAGTGAACCCTAAGAGTGGTTATGACAATACTTTGACGATTAAAACCCAATAATATTTTAAACATGTTAAAGAAGTAGTCAGCGCTAAAACTGAGCCTAAACTGAGTCTATAGTTGAGTCCATATGACATGTAGTAACAATGCATTTACACATTTTACTGTGAAATATAACTGAAGATATTAAGAGGGATGTTAACAGTATAATATTTGCTAGGTAACTGATGTTTTTGACTACTTGATCCACTTGAACTAGCCACGCATTTAGCCACTCATACGATATTTTATGTTTATGCCTATGATTTAAACATTTGAAACATCTGACACAGTGTGGTTGTCCTAGTTTTGTTAGGGCGCAAGGTAAATGGTTCGTTAAGAATGGAAATGCGTAATTAGAGAAGTGAAGGTGGTTAATTAAATAATAATATTAAAGATTACAGGAAATTCGGAGAACCCATCACACATTATTTTCTGTTAATCGAGAATATGAAATGTGTTCCATCAAAAACATAATTATCATACTTCAGAGTCGACAATAAAAAACTTTAAAATAATGAGAATATGAAATACTTTTATTTAGAAAAAATCCTATAGTATACCTGGATATGAGATAATGCGACATAATATTTCTGTACCTGTAACAAAAATAAACTACATTAAGAAAAATATTTTTTACAAGCGAAAAAAATTATAAAATGTATTTTTTATAGAAAAACATAATAAATATATAAAAAACAAAATAAATGACAAAGAATATTCAATAAGACGATTTTGGTGGATTCGAATAGAACATTTAAAGGTGTGAAAATTTCATTCGGAAGAGAAATACGGTAATCGCCAACGTATTGTAAGTACTTTCGCGAATCCACTTCTTTAATAAAACTTGGCTTTCAGCTTTATCTAAAATGCGTTTGATAAAATTTAGAAGGACATCTGCGACTAAAACGAAAAAAAAGTCCAAAGCAAACAGGAGAAAATGCAAATCCCCATTGAGTTACTTTGATTACCGGCTCTCGTTCCCCTTTTAAAGACATCATTCACAGACTTGCGCCTCAAGGATTAAAAGAGAGGATTTTTGAGACATTTTCTTTGTAATTTTTAATAATAAAAAAAAACGTTTTCGCCAAAAGGGACTAAAATTTCACCTACATCTTCATTCGCCTTTATACCGCGAAGTGAAGAGATAACAATGGAAAATTACGAAAAACATTTTCGTTCTCGAGAAAACTTATTGTATGTGTGAAGGGAAAATGTCAAAATGACACCATAAGATTAATCGGGAGGGATTGCCGCCCATTCGAGAAAAACGGACAGTTAAAAAAATAATAAATATATAAGATATATTTAAATTCGTCCACACTAATTTCTCCCACGTTCTTAGACGATTAGTTAAACACGTCATGAATCATAGGTATTGTTAGGAAAACTTCTGTCTCAAAAACACAATGGGAGGCTTCTCTGATTAAATTAAAGGGAAAAGGTAAAGGGTATTCAGTGTAAAGAAATGAGACTCGCTCCTTGAATACGGTATCGCCAATTTGCCATGAATGGACCGTAATAGTTCCGGATCGTAGAGAAGATCTTCAGAACCGATATGAATACCCACTTACGAAACAAGGTGGAAAACTTTAAATTGTTTTAGAACCCTAGAAAAACCAATTTAATTTTATTCGAAAAAAATATTGTTAAATTAAGGTTAAATGATCATTTAATTTCATTGTAAATTTTATGATTTTTTTGCATAAATTCAATAAAATGTAGGCATACACTGCATTTTTATTAAATAAAAGGAAAAGAAAATTTATTATCATGTTTTACAACATTTCGTTAGCTATTTTTTAGTTTATTATTAATATTCTTGTTTCAATACAATACAATTTTTAATGAAAATTGTTAGTTGTAATTTCCACATTTTATTAGATGACCCCCTAATAAAATACTGTAGAAATTACAACTAAATTTTTTCTTTAAATTATTACGGACGTCAATACTATCAACAAATTTTTATTCAATAATGAACACATTTGGTAAGATGATTGATCAAAGGTATTTTAAAGACATTATATGTTTAATATACCTACTGTATACTGTGTAAAGTATGTAATTTGTAGTGATAAAGTAAGAATAAATCATTTACAACTTTACAAAAAATACAAGATATTCAAGTATATAAGATGTTTTAAAGAAACAAGAAAAGTAATCAACAGGATAAATAATATCAATATTTTTAATTTACCAAATGTCGGTATCTTAAACCATCCAAATAATCGGAAAATATAGTGTCTTTATTATAATGTAAAGGCAAATATGAATGGTATAGTATGCCTATGTGGCATATCTTAAGAAAATGATTTACCATTTGAATTGAAAAGCTCCATGGTTCAGCAGAGCTTGAGGCGAAAATGAATATTGAGGATTTTATGGCGTGTATCCCTTGAAACCTTGCAGTAGACCATTTTGAATTTGAGGACATGTGCGGATACTATTTGCACTATGAATGTATGTTGCAGGAAGGAAATGTGTCTTTATCAAAAATATACGATAGAAGACTTGGCTTCGAAGACTAACTTCTTACTGAGTACTTCAGTGCACTAAAAGTCGTAAAATCATACCATCCATGTGTAAGCGGAAAACTTTTATCCTTTCCTATACTATTACTACGTTGTGCATCAAAAAAATGTTGTCTATATATATCTTAATTGGTTTAGGTATTTCATAAATGAATTTTCTAAATAAGTAGTAATGTGCGTGTATAATAAAAGAAAATTATAATGCAGTCATACGCAAGTTAATTGGTATATTATGTTTATTAAATACACAGTAAACAACATTGTCCATTACAATAAATTATGGCTCAAGGAAAAGTAAGTTCATTTTATTAATGAACTTCCAAAATTTATATTATAATATTAAAATCCTTTAAGTCACTTCATTAAAATCACAATAAATATCATTTTTTTCAATCAATGACCATAAAATCGATTTTTTGGTCATTGATGCTGAAAAATAAATACATCAGAACTCGTTTTCGTTAAATTTCGATATATATGAAAAAAATATTTATTCTAATGTATTTTTATAGTAAATATACAATACCTAATTGATAATTTCTGAAATTGATATTTATCTTATTATTTGTAAAAGTAGTTTTAGAGGTTTAATTATTATAAAATTTACAATCATATAAAAATCCACGCTGAGTAGGTTCGGAGATAAATGAGCATACTGAAATTTGGGGAATATTTCTATAAATATCTTATTTCCAGTTATTCAAAGTGTGTGATTTTGTTACACCTCATTTTAAAAAAAAAAATCAAGAGCATCGATCAAAGTCAGAAGCTGTTTAATTAATATTAAAATAATGGACTGGCTTTGTAAGCTACGGTTCTAAATCATGTCGTAATCTTATATTGCAACAATTTAATTTTTTCGCATAATACGAGTATGTAAATCAACAGAAATTGAAACCTTAAGTACATAATCTTTGTTGGTATCGAGGCTTTGAAATTGAAGCTGTCGAGTATAAAACAATAAGGTGTAGTTGTAAAAAGTAAAAAAAAATTAAAGGGCTTCAAATGCATTCGTACTGCAAAGCACGACTCTCATAACATTGCTGAAATACGATATCTTCGATAATAAACACTGGAATTTATATACGTGTGTAAAGTGAAATAAATATTAGAATAAAAAACTCGATTGTTTTATAAAAAATATAACTTGTATCGAAGTGTTAATACTTAAATAAAATTTAACCTAACTATCCTCGACTGGAATAAATCCTTTCATACCCTTCGATCAATAGGAAGGTATCGTTTTTCACTATCCATTCACGTTTATAAAAGAAAGGATGTCTCATATGGGACTCGAGCCGTGATTTATTAAGTGAGATTTTCGGGAATAACCTTCACAATAAAATATAGACGGGTTTAAAAGTAGCAAAGGTAATGAATTCTTTCAGTTTGAAGATATCGTTTATCTGATATTACTATCCAAAAGTATTTTGAATAGATCAAATTATAAAAAAGTTTATTTATTTAATTGTTGAGAATATTTGATCGTTTGAATGAAATTCTCGCAGGTTTTTCAATTTAAATTAAATATTCTTAGGATTCCACTATACAATGAAATTGGATCAATTATTTGACACTCGAAATTACGTTTATAATTTTAACTACGACATTAGAAACTAGTTAGACCTAAAATACAAGGTGTTACTATTATAATATTACGCCTTCATTAATTTGTGTGTAATGAAACATCTATATTCAAATGGAAGATTCGAATGTCACTTTAGAGCCCAAAATACCAAGAACATATTTCATAATATGTAAATGTAAGAGAGAAGAACAGTCAAAATGAATTTCCCACAATCATCACAAATATAATTTAATTTGGTACATAAGTACAAAATTTAATATATTAGAAATATATATCCTTCTAAGCCCAAGTCTAATATAAAATATAATATTGATATGAAATCAATTATTTATTATTAACAATCAATATATTCCAAGGTGACAATTGACAAAAAAGAATCAGGTGGTCGCATTCTTGACACAACATTTATCATGATTAAATATGATACCATATGTCGCATTTAATCAATTATATTTGAAATATAATATGAATATATTAAACGTATTAAATAGTTTAATTGCGTTTATTTTTTCAACGTATTAGAAATATGCGAAACCGATATTTTAAATATTTACAGAAAGTGAATATTTTTTAATAAAGGATGAGTTTTTAATGGACGGCTATTGTCATAGAATAAAAGTCCCGAGAGAATAAGTAGAAAAAGGGGACAACTTGTTGAAAGCCATCATCTGATTTCACAACGACAGATCAATTTTTGAATTCGCACGACATTTGACGTACTAAAATAAATCAGATGTGAAATGGGTCCATGGAGAGAACTCAAGAGAGATATTATAGATTGTAGGAGAAAAAGAACGAAATCAGATCGTCAATATTTCCAGATATTACAGAAATTATCTGCTTTTTCCGATAACAGCCGGACGAATGAGCGGAATAATGAAAATTCGTAAATCCTTATAGATTTGCCCCTTAATGAAGTAGGACACCAGTCGAGATTTGTGTTTGGAAAAATTACTCATTGAGTAAAATGATTAGATCGTGACGATAGTAGTAAACCTTTCGTTTCATATTAATGTGATCGAAAAATATATTAATAGTCACAACAATAAATAAAACTTTCATCTATTAAATTAAAATTAAACATTCAATAAAAAATCTGTTATTGGACGTTGGCAGGGCTAAAGCGGCAATATGTAAGCAGCGGCTGTGAAATACATGAATTTAAAATGGGTTTTTTGCATGTTTAGGTCGATGTGATAAAAGTTAATGTGTGTCGAAGAGAACTTTCCTTGGTTACTATCTTCTTCGACAAAGAAAAAAATCCTTTCACCCTCCTCGATATCTTCATTATTCCAAACAATTTTCATCTCCGTAAACATATAGGTATCGACTAGGTCTACGAGATTATCCGGTCGCTTTGTACAATTTTCATGCTATATAAGCTCTCATAATTTAAAATTTCGTTGTTTACGCCAGATAACTTTGATCGATAACACGAAATTATTTTTCTATTTGAGTTAAATAGAATGGCTATAAAAAGTTTGTTTTTGTTAATGTACATTTCGCCAGGACCACCATAAATAGGACTGTGGTTTTCTCTTCAGGTAAACTAACTTCTAACACATTAATTCACTTGGTATATACAATAACATACACCTTTTATCCAAAAACTATCTCATTGATATATCCAGGGTGTCGAAAGAATTGAAAAAAATATTAATATAAAAAAAAATATTACATTAATTAAAGATTAAAAAATAATTAATAGTGCTTTTGGAATCAGGTTTCGGCCACCATCTTGGATTTAACTGATTCTCTTAAGTAATCAGTAGTGACTGTTACGTGTATGTCGTTATACGTAATTTATATTACTAATTATTTTTTAATATTAATAAAAAAATATTTGAAATTTTTTTCGATTATTCTTACGATACCCTAACACCCCCTAAAATATTCTCAATTAGTTTAAGTCCACCATGTATAACCACTCATTCTATTACATTATGCGAATTATTTTCCACGGTGTTTACAGATTTGATAATATTGTAAAATATTTTTATTTGGGATAGTTATACATGTATCAGGTTTTTAAAGGAAGCAACTGACCTCAGCAGCTTCTGTATGTAAGATTGTAGTTAGTTCGATATCATAAAATACAGCTTATAAAATATTAACTCGTTATAATAGAGGTCAATGTATAGGTTGGTCTATAAAGTCCCACAGGTCCGAGTCAAAAGTACCGTAATAAAATATACAGGTAATGGGAAAGTGGGTTTCCCGAACTTTTCCTCCCTTACTTATTTTGGTCTGTCTCTCTTTTCAGTAATATTGTCCAAATGGACACGGCCTCCGGGTATATTGCTCCAAACAAGTTTTATTTCACACCTAATTCAACGTTTAACGATCGCAACAAAGGAAAACAAAGTTTATTCAACGAAATTTTCTTTTTTCCGCGAATTCCTTCCGCCCGAATTATCCACAATACACTCGTCGTGTCGGCGAAGTGGAATATTGGGCGATTTTTGAAGGCTTATTCCACCGCTACATGAAACAATTTGAGCTTAAAATGTACATACAACTTTTTTATTTAAGCTGTTCAAAAGATTTTGATACACAATGTGCGCTGGTAACAAAGTTGATAATGATAGCTCATTCAAAACCCCTTGTAGTCAAGATATTTATCATGTAAGCCGACGATTAAAGATTTGTTTTAAATTGATTCTAAGTTCTTTAGTATATGTTACATACCATACAGGCTGCAAAATTATTTAATTGTATAAATCATTATCAGATTTGGTGAATTTAAGAATTAACCGCTCACACCATGTGGCATGATTTTTTTAAAGATTATTGATAAATCTAATGCCAACAAGGATACGACCACTCAAACCTTGGGAAATAAATTGAGAGCTATGTCTATGAAAATCAGCAACATTTTTACAAAATATTAATAGAAAATCTGTTAAAAACGAGCGTATTATTATACCCTTGAATTGAAGGGTCCATTAAGCTTGGGATTCCTAGTCGTGCGTCGCCGTAAACGTACACCGTAAAGACGGTAATAGAGTTGTTTTGCTGAACTTTTGATCGTTTTTTTGTTGTTAATTAGTGCCTCGTCCGAGGCTCAGGCGAGGCACTAACTAACAAAAAACCTAAACTACTATCGTATTTACGGTGACGTATGCCTGGGAATCCATTACTTTAGCCCAATTTATATCTATACATTATGAAACAATAAAAAAAGGTTAATGTTTTTATTAATATTGCAATATTTTAGTACACCAGTATAATCGATATACGTAGGTTAAATTTTATTATATTATTTGGTTTATTGTAGATGGAATTTATTTATTTACGCTCCGAGGAGCTTTTTGAGAGGATTTTTTATACACAACAACGTGTTAATTGTCTTTCGGTGATCTTAACTATTACTAGTTACACAGGTCACCGACTTAATAATCAGTATTTACCTTAAAGGAAATCAGAGTAAACCTGGATCGAGACGAGCGATCGGGATTTTATTAATATTATTCCCGATCTCCCAGTCGTAATAACCGATCAAATCAATTTAAAAATTCTTGACTTAAGTGGGATTTGGACCCATGACAACAGTATTTGTAGCCACGCTTCTTATCCCCTGAGCTATTACGCTAATTATAATCATTTTAGGCAATATGTAAAAAAAAGAACTACATAAAAATAAATATAGACAGGCTAGATTTTTGTGTTTGTGCACTAATATTGCAGACATTCAGCTTTTCCCCATCGTCCGAATAAACGACAATTTATTATATTTAAAAATAACACGTTATGAGGTGGTATTGTCGTAGGAGTGTACAGTGAATTAGGTGTGCAAAGAGGCGGTGATTTGCATGGGAAAGTTTGTAGCTTTGTGTGGTGGTTGTGTGAATGCTGAAACAAGCAGAGCATAAAAAGTGTCATGGGTAGCAAAAACTGGCAACCACTGACACTAGTTTGCACCGGTTGGCGGAAGCAACGACTACGCCATTTTGTTATACAGATAGCGCCTGCCATCAAGTCGGATGCAAGCCGTCGAACATCATGCTCAAATAGACAATATATTATTATTAATAAGTCCATTTAATATATTAAAAAATATCTTAAAGAAGTCCACGAGGACATTAAGCTAAAAATGATCAAAGCAAATATCGCAGATTTGAGTAAAAAAATATTACACTAAAATGACTAACTTCCCGACTAACCCAATCTTAATACATGTAAATAAAACCAAATATGCCTCGAGGAAACGTAAGTTCATTTTATCAATGGAATTCCAAAACTGATATTATTTAAAAGAAATAAAGTGTACATTTCTAATAATCCACTCGACTCAAATTTAGATTTACCCAAACAAACTGTTATTTAGTAGTGTTAGTGAGTAGGGCTAGCGTGGAAAGGGATTAGTGCGTATACGAATAGAGCTGGATGACTAGAACTTGGTAGTATTTGTGGTGTCAATTGGTATACGCACGTACGTATGTATATTTTATTAAATAAATAATTTTATAAATACAAAAACGAGGTGAAATTGCAATTGATTCACAAATATTTTTTAAAAATATATTAATAAACAACAGTCGTCTGGAATACCAGAGAACCTACATCTCTGATGGAGCTTTTTTGAGGGTTTTTTTAGACACAACAACGTGTTAATTGTCTGTCGGTGATCTTAACTATTACTAGTTACACAGGTCACCGACTTAATAATCGCCTAATTATTTACCTTACAATCCAAGAAATTAGAGAAAACCTGGATCAAGACGAACGATCGGGATTTTATTAATATTATTCCCGATCTCCCACTCGTAATATCTGATCAAATCAATTAAAAAAATTCTTGAATTGAGCGGGATTTGAACCCTTGACCACAGTATTTGTAGCCACGCTTCTTATCCCCTGAGCTATTACGCTGCTATTATTGTTGTTATTAATTATTAATATTCATATTTGTAAATGGGTTTTTATTTTCTTCTCCATTCTTTGTATAATTAAAAACTATTTATTCATGTCGAATTTAAATAAAATATTCTCATGTTAGTTATAGATAAAAATATTTATATGCTCTGTACACCTAAGACTATTTCCAAAGATGTATTGTTCTATAAATCATTTTTCTATAAATCAAAAACTTGCATAAAAAAGAAATTGTAATATATAATATATAAAAAAATACCATTTAAGAATTTCATTTCATTTAATTGTAATCGCTGGTTTGCGAATAGGATTCAAAATAACGATGTTTATATTTACAACTTCATTAGCAGGATAAAACTTCTGGACCAACATCCAATTTCAAAATAAAACAATAGCTTCAGGATATAAATTATCTCAAGACGCTAGACACCTATTTACAGAATTAGTGGATGTGGCGATTTAAAAATACACATTCGTAAGCTCCTACATATTTAACAAAGTCAGCTTGAAATATCCTTTGAGATTATGAAAATATATACCAGTATATTGAAAATGTTTACATACAGGGTGGACTTAAAATAATTGAGAATATTTCAGGGGGTGGTAGGTTATCGTAAGAATAATTGATAAAATATATAAATATATATATATATATATATATATATATATATATATATATATATATATATATATATATATATATATATATATTAAATAATTAATAATATTTACTTGTATAGTGCTTTTGGAATCAAGTTTGGGCCAACATAGACTGATTCTCCGAAGTACTTAGTAGTGACTGTTACGTGTATATTGTGTCTGTTATACGTAATTAATATTATTAATTATTTTTTAATATTAATTAATAAAAAAATATTTTATTCTTTTTTCGATTATTCTTACGATTACCTACAACCACCTAAAATATTCTCAGTTTAAGTCCACCCTGTCTATATTTCTTCTGTGCGTGTGTTTGTCACTCAGTTTCTCCTAAACGGCTGGACCGATTTTAAAGAAATATTTTGTGTATTTAAGAGAATTCGAGAATGGTTTATAAGTAGTTGTTGATTTTTACATTGGATCCGGCAGACGGCGCTACAGGACATTACGATACTACTAACAGTATTCGCCGACATATATGAATATGAAAAATATTTTAGGTCGATTATATACAGTTCAACCTAAGAAACGCGAATGCTTTTTTGAGTTTATTATTGGTTAAAGTTCCTGGATCGAGATACTTTCAATTTTTGTATACACATACTCACAGGCTATCCATTGGTCGAATTGTGATAAATGTACATGTAATGACGTTAGTTATTGATATAAGTTTATAATAATAATTTTCATCAAAATTGTCCAGATTCTTATTTAAAAAAATGTAATTTCCGTATTTAAGACGTGTGTACAGGACAACGTCTATCGGGTCAACGAGTAATAAATAAATCCGTAAATGCATATTATAATTTAATGGTATTTTAAAGAGATTGTTGATGTAAACAAGTTAGACAAAATAAGACATCTCGTTAAGTACGAAATTCATGGTAAGTCACGATGTTATGTCTAATTGCCACTTACCTTATAATTTTAATTAATACGACTAAAAAAGGTTGAGCAAATTACAAATATTTCACGAAACAATTAATATTAAGAATTGTAAATTATCAAGTGGACGTGTACTTAAAAATATTGCAGTTGTGTTAAGTATTTACATGATTTAACTGTATTAATTTGCAGATATCATAATTCAAACACTAAGATATGACAAAACTGTTGGTATTCATTAGCCGGTGATTAAAGTGCTCCGTTAATGCGGTTAGTTAGTAAGTTATAAACCATGTAAAATTGGGCATTCTAATCCTATTACAGATGAATAATTACATTGGTTAGCCGTTCAAACACTTTAACGTGTTATCTAAATAAGGCTTCAGCTGTAAATTATGGCAGAACAATATAACAAAAACGATTGATTCTCCATATACAAAATGTGTGAGAATCCATCCGTCATCATTCTTACTTACATTTACAATCAAATGCTAGATTTATCCACTATTGGTATATATAAGTCATGAATGGCAGAATATACTACCCGTATATAAATTCACTGGAAAATCAGACAAAAATAATATGAATGAGGATAACAAAGACCACCCGATAGACACTGAAAGGGTATTATTGATAATAAATAAAACGTAATAGTGACACATAAATAGACTTATTAACTAACGGACGATTTATTGTGTTCAATCGATAAGAAGTGTTTTCCAGGTCGAGCGTGACTTCTTTTGATAAGAACACTTTAATACGTTTGACGCATCTTATTTTATATATTTATATTACTTGTTTTGTTGTTTTTTTTTAATTCTTTGATTTTAATGCTGATTGGCGTTTTTTTAAATATTAAATGCATTAAAATATTATGCGTCGATAGTATGTTTTGATATAACGCGAAGTATATCTATATATGTAAAACCAGGTCAGCCGGTCGCTCTAATTGCACTAAGTTACTGTTCGTAGTACTTTCCTCGTTTTTGCCAACACTACTGAATTTAGATATACTTGCTGCGTCGAAAATAGGCTGTAAAAATCACTAATGCAAAAATCATAATAATTCAATGGAATATTAATACAAAATTGAATGTTTACAAAGAGAGCAACAACAAATAATTATATGCCGACACAATTGTATTTTTAATGACTCAATATTTTGGTGCAAAAATAAAGGTTTGACTACATTTTATTATACGTTTTGGGTTACCGATAGTATCGATTATAAAACGGATTTTTTGTAAATGCGTTTTTGTATTAATCACTCATCAAATATTGAGCGAGATGGAATAATTAAAATAACCAAAGGGATCCAGTTGATTTGTGGTTTCTTTTCAAAATTCTAATATAAACGAGCATTAGCGAAAGGAAAAAAAAATATTCGGATTGTCTGATCGAAATTAAGCCGCAATCGTTTCCAATAAACATTTGCGCCGACACAACAATATGTTTACCTATTTATATTTAATAGTTGATACGTAATATAAACATAATTTAATTGATTTATAATGTTGAAAAGCCTATTGTTATTTTACCGTTCGTTTCGCTCGGTCATTGCTTACAACCCACAAAAAGAAGACATTTTATTTTCACTTTGGAACGTGACTTTTCGATTGAGAAAATGGGAAAGTGTTTGACTTCCCAGTTCCCTTTTCAGTGCGGTATTATCGTAGGGTGTGGACATATTCGAAGAAATTGATTACACGGTCGTAAAATAAAAATAATAAATTAAAATATAATGAAAATGGACTTTGTGGACTTTAAAATATGGTTTCACATATAACTGTTTTTAAATAAAGCGCGCGGAAAGTTTTACACTATGCCTGAAAATACAATTTAACCCAACGTGTTTATTGAAAAAGGTAATATATTCAAAGTGTGTTGGAACGTTCAGAGTTAAGCCTGAAACGAGCAGTAATCTGCTTATACCAAGGATAAAGCCAAAGGACGAAAAAATAGCTTTGAACTAAAAAAAAGTTAAGCAAATCTTTCAATGCGTGTATTTATCTGTGTCCAGATCAAAAGCACAAAAAAGAGTGACAAATGCGAAAATAAAAGACTAGTTTCCAAATGTTGACAGGATGAATAGACGTTTTCGAGGACGAGGGAAAATCTAGGGGCTAAAAGAGATTTATATGATTCGGTTCGTAAATAAGATGTCCATTTCAATTATACACATATTGACTGTGCTTACATTTTTTTAAAAGAATTTATAAACGATATAATTGAATTGAATAATTTTCCGTAAAATCAAATTTACTTGATTTATTTTACACATTTACAGTCGTGTTCGTAAAGACCCTTTAATTTTGTATTTTCGTAGCAAATAAAAAATTGTAAAACTAGAGATTTAATATTGATCACCACGATAGTTATTTTTTTACTTCAGTACAATACTCATTTCTGAAAACGATACCGTAAAAATAAATATTCAGTGCTTGGGAAAGGGTCATACGTGTACAATAAAAAATTAAAGTTAACAGTACAATTTTCAGAATGCGAATGTTTGAAGTAATATTAAAACCGCCCATTTCCCTTTATATGCACTATAACATAACCAATATGATTTTTGTCACATTTTTATTTACTTATAATTAAAAATGTACATACTTTCAACTTTTTCTTTGCAATGTGTATTTTACCGTTAAGTACAATAATATATTATTGATAAAAAGCATGTCAGACATAGCGGAGAGAAGGCTGTTCTAATGCTATAAAAAAAAATAATTGCTCATAAATATTTCCAACGACATTTTTCAACCCAACAAGACATAATAAGATGAAAAAGGCATGTACGCACGTAAACTAGTCGGCATTCTTGAAAAAGTCTCTTTAAAAATTAACCTCGTGAGCTACATGTGCTTCTCTTGAAAGATAATTGAAATATTTGAACATATATAGGTATACCTTATAAGCAGGATGAGTATTTATATTTATTAAGTTCAATAATTGTAAAATTACTATATAATTGATATGAAGTATATAAAAATATACAACATGTCTTTTATTGATATTCAAATAATTAAATGTAAGGAATGGTGCATTAATATAACACAACCGCACTTTCATTAATGGTTTAAGTCGGCTAGTTAAACTTTTCAATTTTTTATTATTATTTTAAAAAGTTTGAGAATCCTGCGTTTTTCCTTATTAGGTGATTGACCGCCTGATTTGAATATGTAAAAAAAGTACGGTACAGCGTAATTTCAACCAAAGTGCACTACGCATATTGCATGAAGTAAACAATACCTTGTTGACGGATTCAAAATTGAACTAATGCGATGACATCATAAAGTTTTTATTATTCTCTAATGATAACATATATTCACTCATTAATAAAACCGAAGATGCTCAAGCTGTCATAATAAATTATTTTATTATTCATAAAAAAAAATATTCAAAAAAATGCTAAGGTCCGTTTTAGTATATTTTTTTTATAATCGTACTAGCATTACATAATGGAGATAAAAAGATTTTAGTTTCAATTATAAACATGTTGTATAAAAACCCAATTACGTATATTTTATATTAATTCTAGTATTCATATTTATATTCGAATGGGAAAATAAATAGGTTGATTTTTATAATTTCTATATAGTGGAATGTTCAGTAAAAAGTGACAAAGGCTGAAGTAAAACCGGATCTCAACTTTAGACAGTTGGTCTTTGTTCGAAATACTGCGATGATGGTCAAGACACCTAAAATTACTATACTGAAGGCTTTTAGGGTCTTTCTTTCTCACAATATAACCATAACGTATCCTTGGTCTATTCTTCGAATATAGCTCTTACACAATTCCCAATATAATACAAAAGTTTAATACTTTGCAGGTATATGATATTATGAAGAGTCATTTGCTTGAAATCAAGTGTATTGCCAATTTGGGACGGATTTCAAATACATTCGAACTATTTTGCTGTTCGATATAATTGAACATTTATCATAAATATGTATGGATTGTTCAATCTGAGTGTAATAGGAACAATTTTGTCTGGAATATCGCAATTTGTTAGTCGTAGACATGATGCGTAATTCTAATACATCACGTTTCGCCGTAAAACCTAACAATTCGATTCCGTCGATATAACTTGTGAAACCGCAGATGTGTACATATTTCCAAGACATTCGTCAGTCTGCAATGTTTTCCCAATATATACCAACGTATATTATTAAAATCTAATCGGAAAATAGTGTAGATTTTTAAAAAACATAATTAAAGTTTTCAATGCCTCGTATTATTTGCAATAGACGGATCAAGTCTGTTTTAATTTCATCTGAATAGGTTTGTCTGATGTTGTACAATGAATTAATCGTTATTGTTATTTGGAACAAGCGATAAATTGTACAATAAACGAAAGTCAGACGAAGACATAGCTTCACAGAACACCGAAGGGAAAACTTGTCAAAGACGGATTAAAAACAAAACATTTATTAGACGAACTCTTTAATCCAACATGTGACGCTGAGAATTAAGAAACTTGGATTTCTGAAGAATTACAAATAATTCATAAAATAAAATCAGATATTGGTAAAAGTTACAAGCATATTATGTATGCAAAAGAAATCTTTAGAATATTCATAAAACTCACCGAACTTATGAAAATCGATAAAGTTGACGTCAAAAGAAAACGTCGATAGGTGTGAATACTTTTGAAATTCATAAGGTATAGTAATGTTTACGAAAACATAATATATACATAATTGTGTTTTGTACAAAGAAATGTTAAATATGTATTTGTTATATTTTAAACAAAACTACTCAGTTAATAAAAGTACTTCATAGTACTCAGTAAGTCAGTAGTAGTTAGTCATCTAACTATAATTAAATATAATTAATTTTTTTTTACGTTTTTATGGAAATACATGCATATTTGATAGATGAAACAGATATTTTCTTTTGAAAAATGCTGAGGATTAGAGGAGGATATTTCAAATAAAAAATGAAGCCGGAAGAACATTTAATTAGTCAGTTAGCGCATAATACCAAAACGTTTCCGCATTCCAATATGTACCAATAAATATTTTATAATTTTGAATATTAAAGCAGATATTATATTAAAACTGGTATATTGAAAAATGCATATGAAATTCGAAAATGAAATTGTGCAGGGCAATATAATTAGCTTATTAAAAAAATATATCGCATCGATAAAAGTTAAAAACAGGATAATCCTTGATTAAGTGAAAGCTAAATTAAAATTTTATATATTAAGTTAGATATCTTATTGGATACAAAAAGGCTTTTGGTGCATTATGTTGACAGTATATAATATTTCTATTCCGTTTCTAGTTGTTTACCTTCGACAGAGTTAGCCAATACTATTTAGACGTTAACTTCTACCTACGATTTGAACGTATGAACAAGTTGTAGATTAACTGGGTCGTATTATATTGTGAGACAATGTAATGGTTGACTTTAAAGTATGTATTTATTTATATGAAATTTAATTTGAGTAGAGTAAATGAATAATAAAATTTTATAAGGATACAGTGGCGTCTAGGTTACACTAATTTTAATTTATCTTGTAAAATGAATAATCTATTAAATTACGTTGTTGGTCTAAATATTAAATATGTACCACAAATATAGCCTCTCTTTTTACTGCTAATCTTTGGTTTTATTGAATTTCAGGATTAAACGTAACATTTTTCTATAATATACTTATTTTATAATAAATTTAAGCAGGTAGTATTTGGGAATGGAAAGATAATAAATAGCTCAGGGGATAAGACGCGTGCCTACAAATAATGGAGTCATGGATTCCAATTCCGCTAAAGTAAAAAATAATAAATTGATTTGATCGGTTATTACGACTGTGAGAATAATATTAATGAAATCGCGTTCGATCTTCTTGATCCCGGTTTACTCTGATTTCCTGTATTGTAAGGTAAATACTGATTATTAAGTCGGTGACCTGTGTAACTAGTAATAGTTAAGATAACCATCAGACAATTAACACGTTGTTGTTTCTAAAAAATCCTCTCACAAAAAGTTCCTTAGGGCGTAAAATAAAAACAATAAAAAAATAATAATATTTTTTTAATGATAAAAGTTGAACAACGATGAATAAAGTGCTTTTAGGCATTACAATAAGCCGTAGATCTTGTATAACCAAGGTGAGTTTTCACACGTGGCTTTCAACAGGCCATCGGTTTATCAATTTATTGTTGTTATTATACTAGAAGATAGATCCATTAAGTGTTTTTTTCTTCTCATAAGACATAAAGGTATGCTAGGGCAACAAAAAAGGCTTTCGGTCACGTACATTAGATAAAATGGTTGATGGAACAGAGTTTCCAAATAACGATGAAGTTGGGTCTCTTTCATAGTTTGGACACGCGTGACAACACAAGTCTATCAATGGACTCGAATCATAATATCAATACGTCATAAAATATTATGTAATCGAAATTCGATTTACCGCAGAGTGGCTTTTTGCGATGAGAAAATTATATTTATATATTTTTTAAATAAAATTAAAAGGTTAAAATAACAACGAACTCATAACCGGTAACACTCGTAACCAACGATCTTGTCAAGCGATAACACAAAAGTTGTATGTAAATGGTTCGAAATAAAATCAATTTAAAGTTGAAAACCTGGTGGTCTGTATTTCGATATTAATAATTCATAGCTGCGGACAAAAAGCGCAAAGCCCAAAAGTAATTTTCTTTCGGAAGGGAGAAACTCAATTTTTCACGATGTCTCATTCGTCGGCAGTTTGCGTTTAAGATTTCCTTGTTGTTAACACCCAAATTATGGAAAATCATTCTAACGTAATGTTTCATTTGTGATATAAGAAACAATTTTAATTAAGATTTGCATTTTGTGTGTTTTTACAGATGTAGGTAAGTAAAAATGCAGATAAACTGCTTTTTTTTAAATATATATCAGGGACGTATTTAAAATAATAGTGTAAAGATAGTGTGTTGGTGAGTCGTGCTAGAGCTGTAAGTAGAGTAATATCGATGCGTATACAAATAGAACTGCCCGACTAGAGCTTAGTAGTATTATACATACGCACCGCACGCACACTCCCATTAAACGTTTACGTTGAAAACGGATGTAAGAATCGACATACATAATATATCAAAAACCATTTTTAATAATATTATGTTTTTTCCAAACAAATTTGTAAAGAAATATTATATCTATAATTGTTGAGCATGTGTGTATGTTATATGTCTGTACGGATCCCTCAACTATCAGTGTTACCAGATGGAAGAATAATATTTTATATAATTGTTTTACTACAATTAATACATATCTAAAATTTAGAAACGGGTATTTTAATGAAAATAATATTAAATTAATTTCAAAATAATATTAGAGATATTTAATAATGACAATTCTCAAAAAACAGTATTTATTTATAATTTACTTTGAAAATCTCGAAACATCTTCTGATAGAAAAATAAACAACTTTCAAGCAAAAATGAAATCAAAACTCAAAATAGAACTTTCATTAACAAATTGAAAAATTCAATTAAAATTATCCTAGTTTACAATAATTGCTCTGATACAATACTTAATGAGGGTAAAAATTAAGCCTATAGACATGGTATTTTTACATGATGATCGTGATCTTGTTATTAAGGGTTCAATTTTTTACAATAATCATTACAACAAATGGGGGGAAAAACCTACATGTGATATGATTTATTACTAGTTTCTTCTAAGCTAGCTATACATTTATTAATGAAATACAAAAATACGTTATTTTGTATAGAGAAGTAATATTTGTTATGGAAGTAACGGATGTGATTGTGAATGAACCTGGTCCCCTGTTACTGATCCAAGTCAAACGACCGATCATCTGATTGGATTTAAGCCCCACAATTACCACACTTGCCTCTCCATCCGCTCATCCTCACTATCATGCTAACGTATATTTTGCTAAATAAATTATCCAACAAAAAGCCTAAATAGTAACCCTAAACCTCAATCACACCTCTAATATTTTATTTAAAATATTCATAAAAATTCAGCACCGATATTAGGAGTAATATGGCTATTGTCTCGTCGCGGATTTTAAATTCAATCATCGATTTTTATATATTCATACAAATGTATTTTAAATATAAATCTCCACCTTTTCCTGAGTAAAGTTTATTATTATCCACCTCTGAATTATTTTACTGTGTAACAAAACACCAGCGTAATAGCTTTGGGGATAAGAAGCGTGGCTACAAATATTGTGGTCATGGGTTCAAATCCCGCTCAAGTCAAGATTTTTTAAATTGATTTGATCGGATATTACGAGTGGGAGATCGGGAATAATATTAATAAAATCCCGATCGATTGTTTTGATCCATGTTTACTCTGATTTCCTGGATTGTAAGGTAAATACTGATTATTAATTCGGTGACCTGTGTAGCTAGTAATAGTTAAGATCACCGACAGACAATTAACATGTTGTTGTGTATAAAAAACCCTCTCAAAAAAGCTCCATCAGAGATGTAGGTTCTCTGGTATTCCAGAGACTGTTTTTTCTTAATAATAATAAAAAAAATGCATCAGTCAAAGCCGCCATAAATCCATCATATTGAAGTGAAGTGACTGTTTGAGATATTGCAAAGGTATTTATAAAATGATTCAGTTTTACACTCGACTAATAAATCAAGACACAAAATCTATAGATTTTTTATTGTTTTTTGTGTACTTAGAATAATAAATTTTTAGCATAAAGTATTAACGCTTTATAATAAAGAGGAGCTCGTTTGATATACGGTATATTCTAAGAGACAACAATTTGAAAAATAGTCTTTCCTTCTGCATCTTTTCATCATGTTTCTGTTGTAAAGAGCTGAGTAGTAAGACCACTCACATATGAAATCCAATTTACGACGAAACGTCGTTGACCAGTTTTGCTTTGGAGTTGACAAAACCGAGTTACTTTGGATGAAGGAGCAAAATTGTCCCATGTGAAATATTGAACGTCGACTCTAAATAAATGCTATTATGTATAACAGAATGATAAAAAGATTTAAAAAGTTGAAATATGAACCATCATAAAGAGATGTCAAAATTTAATCATCGATAACGCAAGTATAGTTTAATATTGTGTAATAGCAATGTAGAACCTCCTTTGTAATTATATGGAAACAAATGGTGTGGTTTCTAAAATATCCCAAACATTCCGGACATGTGTAACATTATAATCGCAATGTGTCTACAAAATTAGCTCGTTTATCATCCGGAATCGAATTAAAATATGAAGTATGCGTCGCCCCTGTGGAATTTTAGCAGTTCAATTACAAAAGTCAATTGTTAGATAGCAAAAGCAATTTAGCCGTTATAACTAAGGGGGAAATGAATTGTCCAAGTGAAAAATATGTGCTTGTGGTGTGAAAAATAAAAACACATTCGATGAGTAAGATTAAAATTTGAAATTAGTCGATGTAAAAAAATAAAATATGTAAAATAGGTCTTTAAAGAGCATATAATATTATGCTTTTCTAAATTATAAAATTAAAAAAAAACTATTTTTAGTTGAACTTCAAATAAATTAAAGGCGCATATGTAATTTCAATACGATCATTAAAAATATACTAAAAGAGGCATAAGATTTTTTTCGAATAAAAAATATATTAATAATAATCAAATAATATCAAATATGATGAGTGAATATATGTCAATAAAATTAAATTCATTTTCAAGGTCAAGTCCAAATGAATAAGAATAACAAGTATGTTGTCATAACGCCTAAGGTCGCTGACCGTATTTGCATCAACAACAATTAATTGTAAACACTATGTTGTCATAATGTCTCAGGTTGCTGACCGTGTGTGCCATTTGAGGTTATGTTTTTGTTTACGTATTATAGTCGTTTCATGAATCCTATGATGTATGCTTATAACAATACAAATTCAAATCAGGCAGTCAGTAAAAACGCAGGATTTTCAAACTTGAAAAATTTAACTAGCCGATTTGGACCATTAACGAAGGTAGGTTGTATTACATTTAATGTACCATTCCTTAAATTTACTTATTTTAAGTTGAATTAAAGATATGTTGTATATGTATATGGTAAATATTATATATGGTCAAAGACTGCAAAATATGCAAGAGATGGACAAAAAATAGTTGGCCTCCAGACGAAACAAGTCCAATGTCACCTTCCGGCCGATCCAATTTCAGATGACGCCATTTTAAAACTAATGAAACTAGTCATGAGCCAAATGAATCAATACAATTTAATATGACATGGGTCGAACCAATACTTATATTGAGGGGCGGTTAAAATAATTTCAATGGGGTAAAAAAATTTAAAATTAATGAGAGGCTGAACCGGAACTCATTTCAGAAAGCATACAAAAGATCAGCTCGAACAGCTGAGCGGTTAAGTGTTGGAAATCAAAACAAGGAGAGGCATTCACACGAAAGGGCGGCATTTTTAAAAGCCAACTACAAAAGAAATAAACATAATATCTTAAGTATCGGGTGTCAGAGATGTGCCATAGCTTTTTGTTATTCCGTATTGAATGTGATAACAAATCCCAATCGGACGCCGATTCGGAATACGAAATGGTTTAAATACTGATGAGAGTAAAAAGTGAAAAATATATATTAAAAGACACTTTAAATATCAGGCATAGGGGAGAATACTGGGTATATAAAAAGCAAGAAATCAAAGAGGATTTAATACAAACGGACAACTTTCGCAACAATGGAGTTTTCGGAAAGCGAAAGAAAACACACTGAACATTAGCGATGAAATGACAACCGACAAAGGGGTTTTTGCTAGCGAATTGTAGATCAAAGAAGGGCCCCTCTTTCATAATAATAATAACGAATGAACAAACTTGGCAGACTCTGTCGTTACTATATTGGAAAACAAAGGACAATTGCAAGTTTACGTTATTGAGTCCCGATAACCACCGCTATAGTACAATATTAAAAAAAAATCAACATCCGAAACTAGTTTATGTATTTTCTTATTTTTTTATATTATTGGGAAGAGTAGTCATGTCCCCGAAATAGAGGCATTCATCATTTGTACAATTTCCTTCGGTGTCCCCGATGAGGCTATAAACGTAACTTTTTCTATCAACTGGTTTAATGGTATTCACAATTGATATGCAATATTCGAATATTAAACAGGATAGGAATACAAAATAATTATATAATCACGAGTATAATTATTGAATAATTTATGAATATGTTGGTTGGTTTCACACTGCGCCAATGTGACATATAATAACAATTGATAGAATTAATTTAGATTTTTAGCATGCCATACAACACAGCAGGCGTACAAGATCAAAGAGATATGGTGTATCGAGGCCGACAGATACATTATGCATAAGTTAGAATGAAGAGTCTAGTTTACAAAGGTGATGTCATCGTATTATGTATTAACAAATATTATCACACTATTTATTATTATAATGTACCGAATGAGTTTTTTGGATTATACGTCTTGAGAAGAGCAAATTCGACAAAAGGCCTTTAAAGGAAATCACGAGAAATGAAGGCGAACTTCAACGACTAACAAATGATATCAATATCGAGAGTATACTGCTAAAATGCACCAAGTCATATTTTGAGTTAGGGATGCATTTGTACATGTTTTTTATTATTTTTTCTAGTGCTCTTACCAGGAGATAAAATAATAGTCGTATCATCAATATTTCGGGGGAAAAAAAACAACTAATAAATAAGTCAAATTTACATTTTTAGTTTCTGTTGGTTAGTTAGTTCTGGTAGTTAAAATAGAGGTATTATTTATATTTGTGTTATATTTGGAAAAATAAAAGAAGTCATTGACTTATACCACATTGTAAATTATTCAAATATATACCATACATTTATAGTTCTGTTAAGACTGTGACTTTTTTTCACTAATTCGCCATTATCGCAAAACCATGAAATATGACTTAGTGCCTTTGGCAGTATACCCTCGATATTTACAATTGCAATTAAGGACATTCTCGACACAAAATATAATAAAAGTATTTAATTTATAAGTACAACCACTAAGGTGGGATAAATTTATACGACTGTAATTTTGTACATTGTAGTGCATTTTGCATAATTGGAGTGACGTTTACATTTCCAAAAAAAAATTAAATTTTATCTCGTCCTTTCTGAACTCCACAAACGCAGATTTAATAAACATATATGTATATACAGGTTGTAATAGTGCTTTTGGAATCGAGTTTGGGCCACCATCTAAGAATCAGTGGTTTCTGTCGCCTGGGCACTGTGTGTGTTAAATATGTAATTTAAATAAATATGTATTTTAAATGATAAAAAATCGCTTATATTTGCTAACTATCCTTTAACTATATTTGATTTTGAGATTGTGAAATTATAAGTTCATTACTGATAGGTATGATAATTAGTATTGGTGGATTGGCGAGTTTGCGGTGGTAAATGCATGATGAAACATTAGAGATTGTAGTCCTAATTTGAAACGGTCGGTATAATTACGGATAGACCGGATGATCGGAGGGAAGTTTCCGGACCAATGAGGTCGGCATTACAAATTCCGAACCAACCGGACCTGGTCATATCAAAATCGTACGTGACAAATATCGTGATACAAAAGCGCACAACCGTCCTAAGATACCAACGCTGAATACAAAAGACACCATAGAACCAGCAAACTGTTATTTATACCACACGAACATCTAAACAATAAACTGCGAACGTAACAATGACGCACCGTTTCAATTGCGTTGGGTTTTATTAAAAAAAAAAATGGACACGAATAAAATTTGAATTCATACATTGTAGCTGCATAATATTATGCCAATAATAAAATGGAAAAATTAATAATAGTAATTCCAAAAACATATAGCCCATCAAATTAGGAAGAAAATGGGGGCAAATCTAGGAATTTGAGCATAGAAGCTGTAATTTTGCATACACAATGTTTTCCAATGAAATCAGTCGCAAATTTTATAGTCTACAATTTTTATTTACATGTCAACAAAACCCGTCACCTGACTCTGACAACTCTTAAAACACCGAAATAAAAATGTATGCAAAATTACAGACTCTAAGTTGAAATCCTAATTTGACTGGACTAATAGTGAGAATTTACGGAAACCAACGACAATTTAATAGTCCAACAAATATAATTATAATTGATAAATCATCAAGTTTATAATAAAATTTTTCAACAATTGCAACTAACAAGGATTTTTGTAGGTTTCTGGTATAATCATATGTAAAATAATGTATATATTTATAAACTCTTAAAATATATGGTACTACCTATTATTAATTTTTGTATTATTTTATTTATCTCGACATAGAGCCACCAAATATTTAATGTGAGTTTCAATAACCTTTTATGTATAGAATTGGCATGCGATATTCCGGTACACATAATAACATGCATCACTCATACATGTAAACGTTGTTACATGTATGTACACGCAATAGAATTTGAATTAGCGAAACGGCGAGGCGGTAGAAACACACACACACACCCACGAAATCTGCTGGTGCCTGTTTAAATGGATGGTGAGTCACATTTATTGTCGTCTTTACAAGTATTATTGGCATCTCTATACAATATACATATAAACTCGTTGATGAGTTTACATTCAAATTATGATGATTTTAAAACATAATTGCTAACGACTATAATATTCACTGGGAGTCCTGGTATTGGAAAATTATATAAAAATACAATAGATTTAACTATTAATGCCCTTCGTGAAATTTGTTTTCTTTAAGCTTAGTGTAAAACTAATAAAAAGTGTTGACGATATTTTCCGTAGGGGAGCTTTATTCTGGTATAAACATAGACGATCATTAATCACTCTATTGAGTGTCATCTTTATCAAACACCCATAAATCTCAGCTTCTGGTACAGTTAACCATCTGTTACTACTAGCATAGCTTCACTGTATTTAATTGAAAATGCAATATACAGACTTATTTAATGTACTGACAGAATGATTGAGATACAGACGTGCCCAATTAATTAGCTGACTTAAAAGCAAAATGAATTTGTATCAATGGGAATTTTATTAAATTTTCCGATATTATTTGTAATACTGTGGCTAATCGTTTGAGATTAAAAACCCCTCTTTAGAATCTATAAGAATCTACCCTCTATTCAAAAAATCTTTCTTCTTCTCATATTGGAGTATGATTACATTGTCACAAATAATATTATAAGTAGCATTTTGGTAATCCATAATTTTTAATTTTATTCGTGGTGCTGTTGTTAATAAATTTCGTGGATTATTAATGGTAAAACTATAAGCTCACCCCAAATTCGTGTTCCAGTTACAAGAATAAGGCGAGATTATTGACACGCGAGTTATGGGTAGAAGTGGAGCATGGCTTGGGTTATGAATAAATACTTAAGATCGATACAGTGCACGGGCATCGAACCTGCTATTCCACTTTCAGGGTATGATGACGGTTGCGAAAACATGATTGTTGAGGCGTAAACATCTCGAAAATTAGTTATAACACTATCTTGCGGCTGTCATACAAATATGAGATGGATGGGCCATTCTAACTAAACCTAATACGATATAATATGTGTCGTTACAAATCAAAAACGCTTATCTGACATTTTTGAAAAAAAAAAATAGTTATGATATACGGTTTACAAAGAACTTACATTTCTCAAAAAAGCTTCAATGCTTAGAAAAACGTTTTTAAAAAATCAGTTTTATTCCAAAATGGTTTAAGAATCTCGCAGGCATATCAAATTCGCTTAACTGCAAATCGACCAATCAGTGCGCGTTGTTTCCCCCACCCAGTGGTATTTTGACAGCGCAGTCACTACAACTTTTAACAACAAAAAAAAACATTTAAAAATTGATTCAGAAATAGTAACAGTGCCACCAGATATGGCCAAAAAGAATGCTATCAACAAGAAAACCAAAAATAAATACATTAAATGCTTAAATTCGTGAATGAATTTTTCAAAAAAGCTTAAATACACACTATGCATTTCAAAATCGCTTAAATGCATAATAAACATGCATTTTTTCAAATTTGTGCTGTGTTTTCATTATTTCTTTTTTTCTACCCCAACAGCTTTCCCTTTATAAAAATATGTTGTCCTGAAATAGTTTGAAACGAAATACTTGGATATCTCAGAATTAGCAAGGTGCGAGATAAGCGATTTTGATTTTCAACGACACATATGATGATCGTAAATTTTGATAATATTTTTATTAAATTAATTTGTAAATAAAAGGTCTTACTTTCAAAAGCCGCCGTATGTATGTAGGTATCAAGTCTAATATCAAATCACCAACCTGAAACAGATATAATGAATATAATCAATTCAAAGATTCAATATGTTCTTATGTAAATGTTCCTAAATTCAATCCCAACGTAGGATCTTCTAAATCTGTTCACGGTTTACGAGATGATAATTTCAGGCACGCCCAGTTAAAGGACGACATCCTAAAATTTATTGAAACCTCACGTACGCAGCTTGAAGCTGACTTTACCTTTAGTCCCATTATAGACCAATCCGGGTTTGGTGTCAACCAACAATCGCTAAATCACTAAATACATCTCGAAGCTATGCACCTGTTAAAAATAAATTATATTTAAAATAAACATTGCGACAGTTCCACCCAAATGCACCCAATAGGACGACAACAATGAATGAGTTCCCTTGTCGATATAATTGCTGTCGGGTCTAATCCTATTCGTTCTTCTTATAGTAGTTAAGCCGATGACAAATTCTCGTGGACGACATACAAATAAGACTCTTTTATATATCATTTTATACATTTATTAGGCGATTATTTTAAGAATGAGTCACATAATTTGAACATCACCATTTATCAGTGTTAATCAGTCGACACCTTCAATCCAAATCCACTTGGATGGAGAAGAGTTCATTGCTCGGCAGATAGAGTCTAATGGTGACTAAGACACAACTGTGATATATCACCTGATGAGACGACGCTTCCGAAAATATCTGCACATATATAAATAAATACAAGCTTGATAATAAAAATAAGCCATGGATTAAAATATAACTGTGGTCCCAAATCAACAATATGCAATTGAAATATGAAAAAAATACTTATATGTATCATACAAAGCCATCATATCACATGTTTGTTGAGAGCTTTTGAACATGTTATAAGAGCAAACGTATTGAAAATGCTTTTCGAATTGATATTCAATTAAACAGAAGCCCGTGCGAATGTCAAAGAGTTTTTGTTTGAATATTATTTAGCCTATTTGTGACTGTCGAAAACAAAATCCTAGTACGTATACAATCAAAATTCAAATAAATGTAGCTACATATATGTAAAGACGAGACTTTGGTCAGTCAGACAGAAGAAAAAGATGTGCGAGAATATATTTCACATTAGTGGCTAAAATGCAGTTCTAAATTTAGTACTCGCCTGAGGATGTGCAAAAATTCGCGACTTCAGAAAAATAAACAGTAAACTTTCATTAACCATAACTATTATTTTTAAAAAAGTCTGTGGTAAATATTGAACATAAATAAATTTGTATGTTCCAATTAAAGTGAAATTTAATTCAAACAATCTATTGAGCGAGTTTACTTGTACAGTTGCTAAGATCACACAATCAGACATGCGATCAATTCTAAACAACAATAGTATTAATTTTATAATCAATTTGGAAAATGTGTTTTGATACGAACTTAATTTCCATTGTATATTATATTTCATGTTTCCTGATACTGAAAGCCTAAAATGCCTGGAGGTAATTTATACAATTACTACCAGGGCACGTACAGTTTAAACAGCTACTGTTCAAGTGTTTCAAATAATAGTTATTTGATATATAATTTACAATTAAACATTTAGACAAAGCCTCAATTCAACGAACATCAGCCAAAATATAATAATATCACGTACTTCATACTCATTGAAGCAAAGTGTCTGTCATAGAACAAAGGATGTAAATTCAATTAACTCTAATAATCTTGGTATAATTTTTTTTTGGTTGATTGGCAAGATAATAAAACAATATATATGCTGTCAATCATTTTAATTAGTACAAACGAACGAAAATATGTATATTACCTATTGGTATTATTGAAACAGTTTGTAAGTTGGAATGTCATCGATTTAGATCAATCGCTAAACTATCTGAGTACGTCTTGTTAAATTGACTTTGTAAAAATGCCAAATGGAGAAGATCGAGGGTTCTTGATGATTATATCACCAAAAAAAATCTGTTTGCTCTTTCTTTATGGATGGAAGTCTTTATGGAACTGAATCACGTGGTAACACTGCCTGTCACGTGTCACTCGGTTTATTTATTATTTATAACATCTAACAGTTTACGATTAAATACCTTCTATTGAAAGAGACATGAAATGTGTTATAGATAGTTGCCGGTCAAATAGGACTATTTTACTATTTCGAAAAAGTCCCACTTAATAGGTTAAATCATGATTGAAAATCAACATTTTTTGACGTTTCGTACATTTCATACATGCAATATGTGGCTCAGTTCCATAAAGAGTTAGTAGTACACGATTTTTTTATGCACTTACGATATTATACTCTGGAGCAGGCGATATGTGTGGGTGATGTTGTGATGATTTAGTAGTTAAGTCAATGTGAGGTATGTATTCCCTCGTCATAAATGTTTAATTCATAGGACAAAGAAAGTAGTTGACAAACATATAAATGGACTTAAATCTATTCCCAAGACTAACAAACAAATGTTCGTAGATATTATACACGTGTAATGTGTATTTACTAGGAAACACTATATACAAAGTTTGTCGGCGTAATCGTTTCCCTTCTATCTTCAAAGCGGACGCTTTCGTTGTACACGTGACAGGAACTGACAATATTTGTGAAGAATGACTTACAAAGGATGTTTGACTTTCTTCCAAAAATACCAAATCAGGATATGCGATAAACAAATAGCAGTTCGAACAAATGCATATTTCAATAAACATATTGTGTTCATGTTTATTATTTGACCAAAAGACTACTTCCACAGTTGTCATACAAATTCATTTAAAAGCCAAGAATCCATTAAAAGGACGGCTTTTACATATCTTGATTTAAAATCGGTGTATCTTTTGTAGGCGTATAAACATCATTCTTAAGTTCTGTTACTGAGAACTGATAACATCTAAAACAGTGTAACTCAAGAATGTGTATAAAAAAGAAGAAACATATGTACATAGATAGAGGATAAATAATATTTACCTATTTTTTTATTATTATTAAAAGAAAACAGTCGTCTGGAATACCAGAGAACCTACTTCTCTGATGGAGCTTTTTTGAGAGGGTTTTTTTAGACACAACAACGTGTTAATTATTTGTCGGTCTTAACTATTACTAGATATACAGGTCACCGACTTAATAATCAGTATTTACCTTACAATACAGCAAATCAGAGTAAACCTGCATCAAGACGATCGATCGGGATTTTATTAATATTATTTCTGATCTCCCAGTCGTAATAGCCGATCAAATCAATTTAAAAAAATGACTTGAGTGGGATTTGAACCCATGACCACAGTATTTGTAGCCACGCTACTTATCCCCTGAGCTATTACGCTGGTTTTTATTACCTATTACAATACTATGGATTAAATGTTTACAATGTTTTGAGATAATATATGAAATAATAGTCAATATTATGTTTTTGGTTTTAATATTTCTGTTTCAGGGGAATGAGAAAAATAAAACCCATCTAGAGATAGTTGAGCGTGAAGCTATAAAGATTTATCGTGTGCGTTCGAAGGAGTGTCGGTTGACCGCCCACTCAAAAATAGTTCGGGTGGTTATTTGTGTACTTTATCTATTTCTTTGTTGTTAAAGTGCGAAGAGATTTTGTAATGTGAAGGGAATTGGGTTTAACGACTGACTTCGCCCACAGAGGAGAACGTGATCGCATACAAGAGGATGATACGTGGTTCGTTCAAAGTTATACACTATAAAGCAACAAGTAGCATTTTAGGGTTGTCTTTTGTTGTCATAAAAATGTACAATCCACTTAATATAAATAAATTAAAAGAGAGTTTAAGTTTACCCATACAGTTAATAATAAAAAACAGTGGTGCCTCGACATACGAATGTTTTGAGATACGACGAATAATATTCGATAATTCGAAAATTTGAAGTACGAAATTTATGCGCGATAATTTTATATATGATCGCTAATTTTAATAGAGGGTCACTACTAGAGTTTCGTCAATCAATAAATATTTACTATGTGCGTTATTACTAGTTTATTTATTTTAACCTCAAAATATCCACCTCCCAATTATCCATTGCCGATTTTACTAAATGTTTTTTTATTCAAAAAACACGAGGTGCGTTAAGAAAACCATTTTTTTTCTAGGACTTTTTGAGGGACAGGAACAGATTAATGGCAGTTTGTATGGAATTGTATGGGAAAAATAGTTTTGAGGTACGATTGTTTTGACATACGACGATGATCCCGGAACAAGGCCAAAATGAAAATATCACGATTTTGAATGTTATATAACCCCATATTTTATTCGAAATATAAAAATGTATATATTTTTTTAATAAAATAAAGCAACACTAATGCTGCGTTGTTAGTTGTACAAAAGAGTGTATCTAGTCTAGATTACGATCCCAGTAGTTATCAAAGCTTCACTACAAACTGAATACGAAATTTTACTAAGCTCCTATAAATCCCGAGGACAGACATACAGTTTTACTAAAAATGCAATTGGATTAGAGATGTTATAAACATTACACTAAAATGACTAACCCGATTATAAGTGTTGTAAATAAAACCAAATATGATTCGAGGAAACGTAAATTCATATTACTAATGAACTCCAAAATTGATTTTTATAGAAAATTTAATAACTTTGAAATAATTCACTCGATTCTAATTTGGTTTTACCCAATCAATCTGTTATTTAGTTTTAAGCATAATACTTTATAATTGTTTTTGTTAATGTTGAGTCTATTCTTGTAATTGTTTATTAATCTTAATATCTGTAAATGGTTTTTTTATTTGGTATCTCTAATGTCACATAAAATTTTATTCTCATGTTAGTTATAGGTAAAAAAAATGAATAGGTATATTTTGTACACCTAAATCTAATTCAGAAGATTTTTTGTATTATATTAACAATGTTAAATTACAATTAAATAAAGAAATTGTAATATATGTATAATTGGACAAGGGAACGTTTTAAATAATATGTTGTTTTTGGTAAAAGTTGTCCCAATAAATGATATATAATATAATAATAAATAAATGTCAAATTAATTATTAAAATATACAAAGTAGTACAACAAATATTAGTATGATCTTATGTAAATCTACGGGAATAATTTGGGTTAGAACATATGCATGTATAAATATGAATATGGCGGACCAGGGAGATGAGTGTGAGTGAGACAATTAGTATTGACTCTGTCAAACTCATCTTCATGGTCTGCTATCTTGTTATTCATCACCCACTTGTCCGGCCTTTTAATCTCGGTGATATCGGTTAGATTTTGAATTTCTGTGTTGATATTAATATAATAGAAACATCAATCATCAGTAGTTAACCTTCTGCGTACAGACATTGAGAAGGATCAAATCGGTCAGTGAACCTAACCCTGCACATATTTAGCATTTACAGCGGATGGAGGTCATTTTCAGCGCCAAATAAATTTGATCAAAATGTTAAAAAGAAATCCGCACGGAGTGATCTCATACATCCCATTATACGCGTCATCACATTTTATATGAAAAAAGGGGACAGATACGCATCCGGGTGATATATAGTGACTTGAAATTAAAGCGGAGAGGCTTAGATATATTTCAAACGTGTAAAATAAAAACACAAAAGGAGGAGAGCAGGTCTTGATATTGAATCGAATGGTCGTATATAAATCAAAATAATTCGGCGTGGTGGTGTGTTTTTTGTCACCCGCCACTAAATCAGACGATGCTTGAACATGGAGGCGGTATGCAGAATTGGAAAATTTATTTCCCGTGTAATCCCCTAAATCAAAAGATTTCCCCTTCGCTTTCTTTTCATTTTATCATTATATATATATTTTTTATCTTGGAATAGTTCCGCCCGCTTTTCGAACAGTTTCCTTTTCGACCAGAGAGATCCATGTTAAATTGGACGTTAAATGTATACATCTTAATATATACAACATGTTTTCATTTGAAATACTAAGACTTTTTTCGCCATTATTTAATGCCAGTTCGATTATTAAAAAAATATACTAAAACGGGCCAAAGCATTTTTTTATATAAAAATTTTGAGTGCTTGAGAATCTTCGGTTTTATTAATGAGTGAATATATGTTGTAATTAGAAAATAATAAAAACAACTTATATGATGTCATCGCATTAGTTCGCACAAGTTCAAGGTAATCGTCAATTTCAACAAGGTATTGTTGACTGCAAAATGCGTAGTGCATTTTGGGTAAAATTAATCTGTACCCTACTTACATATTCAAATCAGGCGGTCCATCACCTAATAAGTAAATACGCAAACTTTTTAAAATATTAATTAAAAATTGAAAAGTTTAACTAGCCGACTTGGACTATTAATGAAGGTGTGGTTGTGTTACATTTAATGTACAATTCCTTACATTTAATTATTTGAGTATCAATAAAAGACATGTTGTATAGACTAGGGTTATTTTAATTGAAACTTTAAATTTGTTAATGTTTTTTGATGTTCTGCTTGGTTTTCTAATAGGACGGTAATAAGTTGTTTATTTTTAGTTGAGATTTTAGATAATATGTAAAAATTGTAGTAAAATAATTATAAAAAATATTAGTCTTCCACCTGGAAAAACTGATGGTTGAGGGATCCGTACAGACATATAACATACACACACGTTCAAGTATATTCTTTAAAAATTTATCTGGGAAAAACATAATATTATTAAAAATCGTAGACAGAAGGTAATACATTGAATCTTTTAGGATAATATTTAGTATGAGAATTTACGTTGGTGAAGGAAGATTTATATGTTTTATTTCATAAATTACAAACGTATACTATTATATTAAATGATTGTAGTTTACTCAACAGAAAATTAGTTACATACATACACTGTTTAAAAACACACAATCATTAATAAAACATACCTGTTTATTTAAAGTAATATTTATGCGATAAATACAAGAGCCTTTGACCACAAGTAACACAAAGAGGGTCAAAAGGGCGCGATGCGTTCATGGATGAATATGAATGTATACGATGGCTTAAATGAAGCCTCTTTTTGTGTACTTTTCATTTGCGTTTTTTGTGTACATTTCGCAAATAGTGCAAGCTTTAAATGGTCTCTTTCCGGTGGTCGCACATCCAATGGTTGGCCTGAGTCCAGAGTGCCAAATAAATAACACATACCAGAAACACAATAAGCAAACAAACCGATCGTTATGAGTGAACTAAATATGCAAGTATTATTTAGATTTAATTATTCATTTTGGAGAATGGATTTTCAGAACAAATATGATCAGAATATCGGTCAGTGGCAATGTCAGCTTTTTGGGGTTTCACCCAATGCATTGTGTTGTATTCATTATTACATTCTGCGTTTACCTTGCAATTTTGTAAAATATTTAAATAGGTGATTGTTAAACCCACCTTGTGCTAAGGGCTGTCCATATTACGAGGTGGGTTTTAACAATCACCCATTCATTTATAAATATATATGTATACACATATCGCGATAATTGAATATTACATATTATATCTATGTAAATTATATTACATCCATTGATTTTATATGCTAATGAACTATATTTCATACCTGATAGACTGCAAAAGAGGAGTGAATTAAATTAAGTGAGTTGAAGATTCCTCCATTGTATTGGCACGCGGAGGATAAAAAGTAATAAAAATAAAGTGCATGTCTACTTTGATTAACAGAATATGTACCATTTTATTAATTCTAAATAAGGAAAAAATATTAAAATCTCATTTCAATACGTTGTGAACGAAATAATACATTAAATGGTTAATAATATTCGTATTGATATATCTATAAAACAATACACAATATGAACATAACACTGCAATTTAAGGTTGATAACATACCGTGGATATTTTTAATTGAATTATTAATAATCCACTGCCGATGTTTATAAATACATGTTTTCCTCGATTAAATAAAATTCTTGTTCATATCGAGAAAATGTGAATTTATTTTCCTTAGTATAATTACACTTTTCTTGTAAAAAATCATCCAAGGGGGTTAAAAATAAAAAAAATGACATTTAAATGAAAGAAATAACTACCTACAAAATAATTCAATAAGTTGTTTAGAAATGTATAATATTTGCACAAAATTCTATGAAGAACCAACCGGTAGTCGTGAAAAGGTACAAAAGCAAAAGTTAACCAAAACAAAAAGCCATTCCATTGAACTAAAATGAATTGTCATGCGAAACTAAATAAAACACAAAATCTATACAATGCACATAGAAACAACTAAAATGAATAACAACTGAAAGTTATTATATATGTTTGTAGGTATATGTAAAGTGTAAGGTAATTCTATGTGCGGTTATTGTAATTTTCATCCACGTAATTCGAATATCTATAACAAAATAAATCCGAAATGGGGAGGCAACACCTGTTTGTGAAGTACGTGACGTTAATGATGACGATTGTTTAATATGCGAGGTGAGTATTTGGCCGTGGCTTTGGCTAGTGAAATTGAATCAACAGGTGATATAGGTGATGAAAATCGATTTGGCCAACCCGTGAACAGAGACCACGGTTTTTATCAAATAAATTTACGAAAAATATTTGATTTAATCCGCTATTTACATTTTTAAAAGATGAACTCTAAAGGAAGACATGAAATTTTAATAAAACGATTAGGCTAAATATTTTTCTCCGTTTTAAAAATAATTATTATAAATTAAATCGCCCCAGCCCAATAAAATAATCAATGAGTAACGATGGATGAAATCAGACATGACACAATAACAAATATATACATTTAACCAGCGTAATAGTTCAGGGGATAAGAAGCGTGGCTATAAATACTGTGGTCATGGGTTCAATTCCCACTCAAGTCCAGAATTTTTAAATTGATTTGATCGGTTATCACGACTGGGAGATCGGGAATAATATTAATAAAATCCCAATCGATCATCTCGATCTAGGTTTACTCTGGTTTCCTGTATTGTAATGTAAATACTGAGGCGATTATTAAGTCGGTGATAGTTAAGATCACCGACAGACAATTTACACATTGTTGTCTATAAAAAACCCTCTCAAAAAGACCATTTCAAAAATAAAAAAGCTCCCCGGAGCGTAAATAAATGAATAAATTTTAAAAAATTGGCACAAACTCAAAAAAAAACAATCCTGGAATGATAAATTGTTCGATTTATTCTGTTCTGTTATAATTTGATTATGAATAAAACTGCAATACGCACATAAGAACGCTTCAGTATTTTGTATGATCATTGACTGAAATGTACATACATATTTTTGGAAAATATATTTTACTAGACTATTAATATAAACTGGACTCATTAATTAATATGCTGCAAATCATCAACACAAAAACGTTATTAATTTAACATTGTTTTTATTCGAATGAAGTTAAACAGAAGTTGAAGCAATAAACGAGGAAACTGTTTTGAATTGACCCTCGGTGAATGAAGATGGGATTTGAAATTTGCCTAAATGCTGAGGAAATCCTATTATTGGTCGGTATTCAAATGGTGAACAATGAAGGGAACTTGGTCAGTAATGTGGGACAGCAAACTAATACATGTTTTATGGAGATCCCGAGCCTTTCAATTGTGGCTTCCTTATTTAAATTCCATTAACGATTGATTGTAATGGTGAAATTAGCAGGTATTCATCGAATGCCTCCAGGAAAATTCATTAAGTCCGCATGTTTTATTTAATAAACTAATGAAGGCATATAAAGAATTGTAATAAAAATAACTACTAACAATTTTAGTATTTAATTAACGTGGTGGTTGTTATAATATAACGTTTGCATATGAAAATTAAAATGCACATTCCATTGCAGAAAATTTAATTAAAGAGACACGTGTGAAGTTTTAAATAAAGTAACCGAGAAATGCGCTAATAAATTATGGAAGAATATTATGTGCATAATATTAGGCGGCTTTCAAAAATAGTTTAAACACCACCCATTAAAAGTTTGCTCGTAAAAATATATTGCGCGGTTTTGTTGGACAACTACGTAAAATTCTCAAAATGCATTATTGCAAAAGGCAACTATTAATATTTTTTACTCAGACTGTATTAGGGGAACTTTGCGGAGAATGATATTATGAAGTCTAACAATCTGACAAATTAAGTCTTCGCCGTCTTTGAAAGCGCCTGAATGTGGAGATTATATTCTGACAGAATTCGGGGTTTTAATAAAACATATTTTAGAGTAAAATCAACATATTAAATCCGAGTAGAGTACACAAAGAAGGAATCCAATTAGAGGTTTTTGAGAGTGGAAGATTAATTAGCAGAGGTATAAGGTTCCACAGAGCAGACTGGTCAATAGACGAAGAAGTATCCTAAGTAGACAGAAATATGCAGACAGTATCCTTTTAGAGTCTGGAATTTGCCCTCGGTCAAACCTTGGCACCGATACATACTTTTTGGCGAAGCTTTCCTAACGGCTGTCGTAAATTACCATCTATAATGACGTTAAACACAGTATTATAACGAGGGTATACTGCTAAAATGCACTAAGTCATATTTTGACGATTTTGAGTTAGGGATGCATTTGCATTTATTACTTTATCTACTGCCAAAACGCACTTAGTCGTATCATCAATATTTCGCCTCATATCAAAATTAACTAAGTCAAATTTACATTTTTAGTTTTTGTTAGTTAGTTCTGGTAGTTAAAATAGATGTATTTTTTTTATAATCGTGTTATATTTGGAAAGATAAAATAAGTCATTGACTTATCACCACATTGTAAATTATTCAAATATATACCATAAATTTATAGTTCTGTTAAGTCTTTTCTTTCCACAAATTCGCCATTATCTAAAAACTATGGAATATGACTTAGTGCATTTTGGCAGTATACCCTCGATATTTATATGTATGAGTTAAAAAGTAAAAAAAATAACCATGCATAATAATAGTGAAAATTCGCTAATATCATTACGTGGAAATGTTAACAAACACATTTTTTTACATCAGCACGAGCAATAACATTGAAATAATTTGTAGTGACGTGTTATTATTAAATATTGCTTTTTTAGATTGTATTTTCCCACAGCAGATAATAATAAAACACAAAAATATATCAAAATAGTGCTGAGCAAATAATTATAGCGGCAATCGCTCATCCGCAAATCAATTCTAGAAAAATATGGATGGGACGTCAATTTTACAAAGATATGTGAATGACATCTTCTTGTTATTTAAATATTGAGATATTTGCATGTTAATATTAAAATTGGTAATTTTTAATGCATAATTCGTATGGGAAAATCATACCGTCCTGTGTTATAAATTATAATAAGGGGCCGATCGGGATATGAGCCAGACGACATGGGTTGTACATAGTCGACTTGCGACGTCTAACTTATATTAATAGAATTACACTTTGGGTAAGTTTATAGGACAGAAGTACAGTAGTAGATCTTTGATATAATCGGTGTGTGTAGTTAGTAGGAAAGACGTGTCAATAAAAAGGCACTAAAACACATTGAGACAACGTCAGGTTGCCGCTTCGTACTACTAGTAAAACAATACTATTTGATCATTATTGTGATATTCTTTTCTTGCTTGAACATTTTGAAATAAAATATTAAGCCTAGAGATATACATATATAACATAAGATATCGCGTGAGTGGCTAAATTCGTGGTTAGTTCAAGTGGCCAAAAACATCAGTTACCTGGCAAACATTATACTGTAAACATCTCTCTTCATATATTCAGTTATATTTCACAGTAAAATGGGTAAATTCATTGTTACTACATGTCATATGGACTCAAACATAGACTCGAATAGATCTAGGCTCAGTTTTTACCGCTAATTACTTCTTTAAGATGTTTAAAATATTATTGTGTTTTAATTGTCAAAGTATTATCACAACCATTCTCAGTGGTCACTAGAAACGTGTCGAGTGAGGGAGACACACTTATGCCTTTATCGAATAGGAGAGAAGAGTGCAACAATACACGGGTTTACACGAAATTGACACGAATTATTTATATGCAATGCGATTACTAATGTTTATATCTATGATTAGATTGCTATACACTAGATGAGCTACATATGTGGGTAGGTAAAACTCTTTTTTTACATGATGTTGTACGACCTATAGTTAAATCACTTTAATTTTCTTTTGTCAAAGAAAATTGTCAATTTGACATGGAATGTAATCATAGGAATTTTCGTTCATTGGCGTCAAAATAAAAGCTTGTTTTTTTATTTACGACGTACTGAAGTAACAACGACAAAATATGTATATATTTTTAAGGTTACATAGGCATATGAAAAATATGGTAGATAAATTCGTAATGGACAAAATGTGTGACAGGAGTGACGTGTGCCAGCTTTTTACGCTAAGCACGCACAGAGAATTCCAAAAGAAACATCCAAAATGAACGATTTATTTTACTGCCAAATATTGCAAGTACCTTTATGTAATGGATGTAATAAATATAGATATCATATTGTATGTATAAAATAAAAATATTTTGTGTTTAACGGATCTAGATTAGAACACAAACGGACGGTATTGAGGCTGGGTTTATATGGATATTTAAAAAAATAATAATATTAATATAAGTGTGGAATGTCTGTCCGTATAGCGTTCGATTTAAACTAAAATTTAATTTTAAAGATTCTCATTCTTAATATATTATGAGATATGTCTTCGTCATTATTTTACTGTATTTTTTTAAAATTAATTGAATAATCTTTTACTTTATCGTAGAACAAAAATACACCTTTATTATTCAGGTTAAGGGCGTATTGTCAAGGTAGTCGCTAAGACAACCCAAAAATATATTTTTGTCTAAAACGAATATGTTTTGTATCACACTTTCATGATAATAATGTAAATGTATGTTCTAAGTGGAAATGTGTGTAATGTAAAATAAAATTGTGGGCACGCAAGACTTTTGATTAAGACGCGAAACACGCAAAACTTGAAATTAGTTTTAAAACATATATAACAGATTATTAAAATAAATTTTTTTTCATCGATCGTTTTACACTGTATGCGTGTATGTATTTGATATAAATAGTTAAGATTTCATTTATTATGATATTGAAGTGTGGAATAAAAAAAAAGTAAAATCGTTTCAATGTGAATTAATGTCGAGTATAATGGCCCAAGTCACGAACATTTCATAATGCTGAATAAGGATAACGGGAACAACAAATACTAACTTCACAATAATAACAGGATTGTACCCACCAAGCAATTTTAGGTGAATGTAAATGAAGATTATTAGGTAGTTAGAATTTAGAATTGATAATTTACTTTAAAGACTGTTTGAATTGTGGAGAAATCGTAAATAGCCATTTACAAACTTTCGGAGAGAAATGTTATTGTACTAATAAACACAGAATATAAAGCGAATCAGATTTTTTTCACATCTAAAACACAACATGTACGAGAGGTATTGAATAATTTAAAGGCTTTTATGTAATACCAACATGACCTAAAAAAATTAAAACAGTCAAAATATTATTTTAATTTTAAAACGAACTATTCAAATTAAGTTAACAGTGTTGCCATAAGGTACTAACATTATATACTCACTCATTAATAAAAACCGATTAAGATTCTAGAACTATCATAATAAATCATTTTATTCATCTTAATCAATATTTTTTATTAGAAAAAATGATTTGGCCTATTTAAAAAAAATGTCATGTTGTTATTACATGAATTCTTTAAAATAAAGACAAGTCGTACAATACGTTATGTAATAAGGATAAAAATGTATTAAATCATGGCAATTAGACATGCCATTTGGATATTCGTGACAAAAAAAATAATCAAAAGCCGTGATATTTAATATTTATTATACGGACGTACCTACTTATATAAACTTTACAATTTTCGGGAAAATAGGAGCCAGATTATTAAAAAAGCTGAATTAAATAATTTCACCTCTAATTACATTAGAAATCAGTTATAGTTAAAATGTAAAATTACTTAGTAGTCATTACAGATATTATTTTTAAGGCGAAACCTATTTAGATTTCATACATGGTCGTCGGCAATTAGCAATGAACAATTCATAGAATTCATCATTCAATTCAGAAATGCCTTAACGAATAAATTTAAACCATTCAACGCTTTTATGGCTGCATTGTGTGTAAATAAATTGTAAAGAAAATATTATTTATACACACACTAAAGGCCTATATGAGTCATCGAGTAACCGAAAAAACTGCTAATGAGTGCCATAATCGATTTTAGATAGCGCTATGTGAAAGATGAAATCACGTACTTTTTATATAGCATATCATGGAAATTCAAAAATATTTATTTATTTGGATAGGCAACACATTATCGATGATTTTTTTCCCAACGCTCGGAAATTCATAGTGAATTTCTCATATCTCGAAAATGAATTAAAATCGTTTACATTAATATTCATACCTGATCCAGTACGTTTCGGAAATGATTGTGGTAAAGATCTCACCTGGAAAAAAAAGAAAATAAATATTATTTAAAATTTATTAAATGTGTCTATATCGTGAATGAATGGTGTCAAAGCCATTATATTCATTTACAGTGAAACGTTTACATTCATTAGTTGATATTTAAATGAGAACAAATAAATTATGCGTTTTATTCTATAATTTTTTAACGATTATACATCATAATTAATACAATTCTTTATAAAAAAGTCATATTGAGGTGGGAATGTTATTTATTACAAAGAAGCAGCTGTTAAGTTCGATATATATAAATACATGGTCTTATTCATGGATAGTGTCAAAATTTATAGTTTCCGGAATGGTTAGGGACCAAAATGACTCCGTTGCTAATTGCATTAGAAAAAAATATTACGGATGCATGCCTCTTTTGGGAAATACCGACATTAAATAACACCATTAACAGAATATTGTGAGCGTATATTTTAAATAAATAAAACGTATATATTATTCAATCATAAACAACTTTATGGCCTTGGCATTTCAAAAAGTTATAATTAAATGGTTTTCCAGTCCACCACATAATGGGAGCCCTTCAATATAAGTTCGCCAAGCTAAATCTACCAATTCACAAAAGGTAATAATTAAAATTCTATATTTTCTTCTGAGCACACAATAAATTTATCATATACATGTTTTAAAATATAGCGATATTTGTAAATTTTTCAAAATTTCATTTTTTTAATAGACACATTCTTTATTAAATATAATATACAATAATTGCTATGATACAATACATAATAAGAATGAAATTAAGCCTACAGACATGGTTTGTTTACTTATTTTAACATGAATAATTAATTTGAAAAATACATTTTATGAAAATAACCATTATAATATAAGGCAAAAAACTAAATGATGACTAAAAATTAATATATAGAATGAAATAAAACATACAGACATACATAAATTACAATGTGAGATGTTTAACAAAATTAAAATATACCTATTAGCTTTATGAGCTCAAACACTTCATAGGCAGTCTAAATTTGCGTTTTTGGAATGATAATTAATTTCATCTACATTACGTATTGGTGGATTAGATGAGAAATTTGTTATTTTCTTGAAATGCCTTTTGCTCAAATCTGTGACAACTTATTCTATACTTTGCAGTTTGATATGGAGTCTTGGATATCTTTAAGATATACATATAGGCAAACACAAAATAGAGTAGAGCAAATATGGTGCCATGGAATTTAGGTAAGAGTTCAAGTTGACAGATGTTAAGAAACACCCTTGCTTTTACCACTACGACAATTTATTATCATACACAATTCTAAAGGAATAGTAAACTCCATTTATATTTATCTACCACGGCTTCTACAAATAGATCTAATGAAGCGGAAATGGGAGAGAACAGCAATGTGTTAATAATATTTAGATGTAATTCTAGCCGTATTTAACCGAGTGATCTCATTAATGAGAAAAATAAAACATTCTATAGTAGCTGTTAATTAAAATATTGTCATTCACCTTGAGCATCACAAATACACTTATTTTTTTCTATACTGGGTTGTGTACTAAGCAAATGACGATTTATCGAAACAATAAATAAACAATAGATGCATTTAGTAAATTGACAGGAACCAAACTGAAACCATATTAAGTGAACCGTGAAAAACAATAGTGGGCACGATCCTAACGAAATAAAGGATAGCCCAAATTCATGAAATTCAAAAGTCCACAAAAAAATATTGTTATACGGAATGGACTATTTTATTTATTGAAGAGAATATTTAGATGTTTCTACACTAATTACAAAAAATACAAGATTTTTGTGTGAGCTACATTTTTTATAACACGAATCAAATATGGAAATACAGAGGTTTATTAACTTCGGTATATGGTTATTATGGTAACAGGGGATCCAAACTGAGAAATTAATTAGTTGGGAATAAAATAATTTGAAATATTTTTTTACGATACCCTTAAAATAGTCTTACTAGTATACTCATGCATTATAATCGAGTACTAAATACTAAAAATATGAAGGAATTAATTAAAAGTCCTTTAAGTTGTTAAGCGTACTTTGTTGCGACACGGTGACGAGGAAAGGGGTTATTTTAACTTTTTGATTGAGTCGTCTCGGATATTGAAAAACAAAGTTTAAAGACTGAAACCTCATCAAGTCGGCGTTAGTAGTAATCACCATCGTTTAGTCCAAATTGTCTCATCAACGGGACCGGGGATTCTGGTAACAAACTTTCAATGAATTCAACCACAAATATTTAATTTATATTTATGGTAATATTAAAAATGCTGAATAAAATCACATTTAAACATGCGTATTAGTGTATTGTATCGGTGCAGGAATTGAGTAATATACAAGACAAAAAGCATTGCAAGGAGTAGAGAAGGGTACTACATTTATATGCAAATAAGAGTGGTGAAAGTATGGATGAAAAAATATATAGTGAGGGTGAGAATGAATAAGAGGTGGGAAGCTGAAAAGCTAACCTGTAATTCAGCAACAGCCTCGGGGAGACAACACAAAGGTGTGTGTATATTTCAAATTGAATCGTAGCATTTACATGTCAACGACCAAGGAAAAAGAAATTTTCCTTCAAACACATCACTAAGTATTGATTGAATGCATTTTCAACGAAAAAATATACTACAGCCTACAGACTACAGCTGATTAATCGCCTATATCGATTTTTAAACGACATAGATACCAATATGGGAGGTCACGTTCGAACTTTTGAAGAGGAGCATTTGAGACAAGAGGTTGACCCAATTTGTAAAACGTGATTACAGACCCCAAGTGCTTATGACTCTAAAGTAATATGCATATAACACCTATGTAATACCATCAATGTATGTATGTGAGAGGAGGTTGTAACCGTTTTGTAAATTTATTAAAATCTTTTACAACTCAATCTAAATAACGGGCTTTTTTGGATACAAAAAAGGTTTCACATCCATGTATACCTATAGTCATTTTATTACAAAAAATAAACAGAATCATCTACAAGTTGGAATTAATTTTTGTTAGAGTTTTTAACGACTCATAACAAAAATAAGATACTTCACATACACCTGGTTCTCTTTTTATGCGGTAGATACGTTCCACAGGCAAACGAACAAAAAAAGACTAGACAAACGTATAAAAATAAAGGATGCGTTCCATATTTTTTTTAAAACGCATAAAACTAAATCAATGAGTTTCAATATACCGAAAATCGCATAAAAAAGAGTTAGTCTTGCCATATTCTTTCGGAAATATTTTTATAAAAATGTTAACAATCATATGTAAGTTTATTAAATTTCAAAAAAATATTCTAAATTTACCCACAAATTGTATACAAAAATATAATTAAACTATAATATCGGTGGTGATGGGTGAACTCTTCATACAAAAAAAAGCGTAGACGAACGGTTCAGCGGATAGCGGGCTAGTATTCCGTCCGGACGGTTTGGGTTCGAATCTCGTTTATGCAATTTTTAATATTATTATTGGAATTTATGATTTTTAAAATTTACAAGAAATTAAACAAAAAATATGCGCATTTATCACTTTCGCGCAAAATGCTTCTTGAAATAAAACCGCATAAAAAGAGGACCGAGTGAATTTTTGTATATAACGAAAATCCTCACTTTCATAATTTTCAGATATTGTCAGAAATAATCACACACACTGTCATCAAGATGAAAAATAGAGGAATGAATAGTGTGCACACTTGGGGTGGTTTAATGTGAAATGTGGAAAATTTGACACGAACAGAGAAAAGAGGACAAAGGCAGCGTTAATATGGGGAGTAATGTGTTAGGATGACGAGCAGGGGTCGGCAACATTACGATGTACGTGATACTTGCTCGTACTTTGATAATGGGAACACACAAAAACGTGATCACGGTTCTCGATGTCTGATGATAAACAAGAGTGGACAAGTGCCATCTTTATTACCTGAATTGTATCATCCCGTCAATAAAAGTATGCTACACTCCACTTTCAGGTAAGGGAGCATAAAATAAATTATTTGTGACAATGGTGGCAATTTAGACACAAGTAAAATAAATCTGTAAACCAAGGAAATTATGATATTATTCACTATAAAATCACAAAGATATTCGGTCTGTATACTATCCAAAATACGAGAATCTATTGAAAAGCATTCGGTAGTTTCTCTTACTAGTTGCTTAATATTCATGAGGCAAACAAGTTAACATTGAGAGAATGTATCTACTAAACATGTCCAGGTTTCAACCTCATACGCATCGACTATGTTCCTTTAATTAAGCTTAATTAATTTAAACACAATGCGTAACATAATAGACACTGTTTTATTAAGGGTCAGATTCTTCAAGTCGTGTTAAATCGTGCGCTACGTGACAAGAGATTGTACGAATCTCGTGTCATATACAAATATTCCGTTTCTTGAAGGCGTGTCAAAGCTATAGCCGAGCGGTTCAGATGTGTGTATCGCAAGTATTCAAGAGAACTTGGATGCAGGCGACTCGAATGGAACTGGAATAGAGGGGATAGCACGAGATTTAGATATAACACCTGGATATCGGCGATCTGGATTTTGACAGCTGGTAGCTCGAGCCAAATCTTGAAGAAACGCATTTGGCGCGTAAATCGCCGAGTGACACGAGCTCGAGATTTAACACGACTTGAAAAAACCTGTCCTAACCTTTAACCAATTCACGAACAAATATATTTAATTATTAAAGTGGTAATTTCACTTCTACGGTCACTAGAATTGTGAATAAGAGTAAAACTGTGAACAGATCAAACAAACAAATGATTTAAATTCTTACCACATCTGCAATATTTCAAAGCCATACTTTTATTTTGCAAAAGAGCTGCGCATTGTTTATACTTGATAAGTACGTACGATGACAAGTACATCAGACATATGAAATGCATACTTGGCCTCAAAATCATAATATCATTTATTATGTATTATTATGGTGAATTACTTGCAAATAGAACAGAACAGTCAAAGTGATTCATTCATTCATTAAGTGAGGATCTCGTACTCCGAACCACAGGCGAACAATCAGCCTTTGCATTATTGATGAACCAACATGTGACATTTGACAAGTGCAATCAGTGAGTAAAATATCTAACGACAACGTAAACTTGTAAAACACCGTCATCAGTCTGTTGATAAGAAGAAAAAGTCTCTCGTTAGAATATTTATCTAATAACAGTATATCATTCTTTTGTATGTCAAGATTTTTCATGAAGATGAACGGCGTTTCTAAATGGTCATCTATTCAAATAATGCCCACGCTCAATGAAGCGTATTTAAATGTACAGTAGGTAATGGTATCTTTATATTTGTTTGAAATATTATACACGTAGACGGCCGTATCTGATTTTAAATGGATGCGTTGTTGTTACTTCTAATTTCACATTGTCAAATGGTAAAGTTGTTTGAGGTATGAAAGGTCTTCGTCCCCAAAGATTCTTGTTCCTTGGTAACGGTAAAACTATTTAATCACTCAATCTGGATAATAGGCATTAGCTCACGTAAAGTAAGTTACCAATTTATCACGATTAATTGGATAACACTTACGATAATGAAAGTCGTTGAATTATAACATTATTTAGTAGACGGGCCAAAAAATTATGTCAAGTTTGTTATCTTCATGAAATACATATGAGGGGTTACATCACAATAGCATTTTTTGTTATGAAAACGTCATATACAATATAGCTTGACCTCTGGACTGTAAGAATTTGATATGGTTAGTTGTGAGTATAATATCAATTTTTTATAGCTTGTTTAGAATGTAATCTGATCCCGAAAACTTTCTATAGAGCCATGACTCGTATACATACTTCATTAATCTGCTCTGGCCGCAAATCAATAAAGCAGTCTTTCAATGTTATCCAATGCATCGTATTGGTAATACAGACGAAGTAGAATATTACGGGAACAAAGGAGAAAGCCTCGCGGCATGATTAAAACCAATTACGAAATCGGCAGGAGAGAGTCGAGATAATAGAGGACACTTCCTGTGGAAGAAGGTCGTTAATCTTAACACTACGTAAGAAGAAACTTAACAGGATGTCGTTAATTCACTTTCATAAATCTACGAGGACAATCAGTTGGGTTTGGTGCTTTACTAACTGCACTGTCATTATTCTAAACCCAATGTGAATGGTTAATAGATGGTCACAACATTGGGCCTAAAACCCTAGATCTCACATCCTCATATAAAGGGTAAGTGTGAATGAATGAAAATATAAAATATTCATTCATAAAGCAAATTTTAAAAATCCTTCATTAAATATGTAAATTATATTTATTATAAATATGTTATTTGTCGGGATTCTCCATAGACTCAACGACCTCGTTTCTCAACGGGATCGTCGTAAAAACTTATGGAAACCGTCCGGCTTCTCAATTAAGACGCGAAATTAAATATTTTTATCTCCGCTAATAATCCTCAGTCCTCTTTTATCGCTGAGCCTTCTACGAAATTTCCAAATAATAACTGAAAAAAAAAATGCTTCAACCCTTCGTTTTTATACAGAAGGTTCTTCCTCGTTAAAAATCACCGTCGAAAATGTATTAAAATATCCAACTCAAATAAAAAAAAATACACCAGTAAAGAATTTATGGATGGTACATAATAAAATAGTGACTATATTATTGGGTAGCACTTAATCAGGTATTAGTACAATATGTTTATTGTAGTGCAAGCGCTTCGAGGTGCAATAAAAATCGACAAATGGCTGTTCGTTAGCAAGATTGGTGGGTAGTTTTAGAGTTATATTATTGTTCAGTTTAAATGGAATGCCATGTAATTGTGTTGTACAAATTGCTAGAGGTTTACTAGTAAGACATGCAATACATTTACTCCACAGTAAGCTGGGTAATGGTTATACTTATGTAATGTTCGATTATTTATATCATCTGGAAAATATAAGTAATAGAAAAGCATTTTCCGTCACGTGGTTTTCAACGATTCAACAGTCAATTTTAATAGAGATTTTTATATTGCGATATGAGCAGATTTTAATAATTCATAACGATACTTGAACGTCTCGAAATCAGCGAATTATTTCCGAAAATATTTTGGAGAGTACATTCCCTATTCGGTTACGTTTGGAGGAGGAATTTTCGACAAAGTTAATTTAAAGTCGAGAATATGAAATGCCAGAAATATGTATTTACCTGGCATTTATGATATCAGTTTTTTGGAAACGGCATAACTACCGATATCGCGTGAACGACTCGTGGACATTAGCGTCCATTTTATTTCAGTTTGAGTAGGAGAAAAAAAAAAAAAAAATCGATAAACAGCAATTCAAAAAAATCATATTTCAATGATATCTTACTTATCAGCATTAACGTAAAATAAAATATAATTTCTTATAATAGTAATAAGTTATTCCTTAGTCGAATCAGATATAGAAACAGTTAGGGAACCTCCATCGCTATCTGGATACCAAACACGCAATCGAATTTTCGTATTTCTTTCAGACTGGTCTTTTAAGGCTAACATTTTAATTGGAAATGCGATTTGTTATACAAAAAAGGGCAGTGCCGACATTTCAAGTTTTGTCAGCGATTCGGCGATCTTTATAAATTACTTTGCTTTTGGATGTGGCCAAAAAAGGAAAAGCCATCAAGCGGATTGGAAAGCTACAGATATTTTTAAAACACTTAAAAAATCTAATCATCATAATTATACATTCATAATCGGATAAATTCGGTTTCTTAGAATAGAATCAGATTTTAATATAAATGATTATTCACACTTAATTTTTAAATAAATTTATATACATCGACAAGGATCAAAACTAGAATTGGTCACATGTCAAACAAAAAAAAATCGGATGTCTTAAATGCTCTTTAAAATAGGCAAACAATACTACTAACTATAATTATATGACTTTACCTTTAGGAGAAACAATATTAGTTTCCAGAATGCTTATACAACCAGGTCAACTTTGATGACTATTGTCAGTAAAACAATAAATTATGAATCTTCAATCAAGTACCAATTATAGAAAGATAATTTGCCATTTTAAACCAATCGTGTTTACAATTTATATTTTGAGTTAGAAAAATAATGATAACATTTTTACAATATTCTACGACAATAAACAGTTTTTTTAAAAAACTTTTTAATAAGAATACCAAATTTGTTTGGAAAGGTGAGACCAGGAAATTGGAAACGTGCAGAAATTTGAAGTATGCTATCGTTCAATTTCACAGATGTACATAAATACTTTTAGAATCTTTTTGTTGAATAATTAGTATAAAGAATATTATTTATGTTCAAATACATACTACTTATCATTAACAACAAATTATCCATACTGAGAACCTAAATTTAACTTGTGTAAGTTCATGAACACGAGGCCAAACACTTTAATATGGATATAATTTATATGTAATTAATTAACTCTAATGGATAGGATTACACAGCTAAAAGCTACTGCATAAATTTATATGAATGGTCTCAAATAATCGATGATAATGTTGCTTGTTTGTATAGAAAAAAATGCTTTGTTTTTTTTTTAACCTATTTCGTGCAATATATTTGCCATTTGTTGTTGTAGGAAATATGATGTGTTAGTAGTATCCTGAGAGAGTTATCAGGAAATGAACAGGAGACTGATGTATCAAGACTCTGGGGAAATCGCCACTCCTATAAACTGCAACTGTCGATCAAGTACTCCAAGACACTTTATAGACAAACAGCCATCTAGTCATACAATATTACAACTGGCCTATTAAGTTGAATCAATACGCAAGAAGAATAGAAAATTATTGTATTTTTAATTCGATGTGTGAAAAGGCACTCTATATATGTGATACGATTAATGTATATACGGTGGTACCTTGAGATACGAATGCCCTGACCTACGAATGTTTTGAGATACGACGAATAATATTCGAGAAATTCTACCTCGACATACGAAGAAAATTTGAGATTCGAATTTTTATGCGCGATAATTGTATAGATTTTTGATTATATGAATCGAAGCTTCGAACTAATATACCTGATGCGATGGAACAACTTCTTTTATTATAGATTAAAGAGAAGCAATTGGCTGCTTAAACTTACAATATAAATCTAATTTATTTCTTATATTGTATATTGGTTTTGCACAATAAATATTTGTCATTTATAAATTTAAAAAAATGTATTCATTGCTAGGACTTTTTGAGTGGCTGGAACGGATTAATGGCAGTTTGTATGGTATTGTATGGGAAAAATTGCTTTGAGATACGATTGTTTTGACATACAGCGATGATCCTGGAACGAATTACATTCGTATCTCGAGGTATTCTTATCCAATGTATATTACAATAGGCACTTTTGTAAAGATCAATCTGAAAGAGTGATGATTTATTCACAATGGCGCAAGTGAACTGCATATTACTTGCTAAGACATATAATATACTTGAAAGCTTTTCACATAGTCAATGTAAATTACCGGTTTTAATTGGAAGACTATTCTAGACAAGAATATTCAATCTATTGACATGAAGTTTTCATATGAAAATTTCACATATATTAAATATAGGTATCTGGAGATCTTCGAATTACTCATTATATAAGAGCGTGAACGTAGTGCAGTTCATTAGGGCTTTAACATTAGGTTGGGTTAAAGAGCAGGAGGGATAGTATCGGAAATACTATCCAGCAAGCCTAAGAGAAGGCAGGGTAGACCTAGGCTAAGGTGGGCGGACGAGTTCTATAAGGTAGTTAGGAGTTTAGGTATTAATAACTGGAGAGCATTAAGTGGAAGATGCTGGTGCGGGAAGCCTTGGTTCATCACTGAACTGGAGTGCTTATGATGATGATTCGTAGATTTTCACTTGATGATTGGTTTTATCAGTTAAATATGAAAAACATCTGCAGGATATTGAGGTTACATCCATAGAACGTCAGTACTAATGGTGCTAATCTGGCTGCCATTGACACAACAACTCGTTTCGATATTATCTGAACGAGTCGTTGCTCCAATTAAACTATGCGACAGATCGAAAAGTTTCTAGTTACATCGATAACTCCAACTAGATGTGGCACTAGTTGGACAATTTGAATCGAATCGAGCACCGAAGAAAATTACGATCCTAGAAAGTAACAATTGTGGATTAGATAGGTCTTTATGCGTGACATTGATACACGATGCCGATAATGGGGGGTATAATCGTAAGGAGTACATTATATTGAAGGATGTGTATCACGGACAGTTGTGATTAAAAGTTATATAAGAGTACACAAGACGACCATTAGTGAAGCAAGGTACTGCCGGAATGAGCTATTAGGTTGGGAATCGTTTTCACGCCTGAAACTTGGCCTGAAACTATCTCCATTATCGAAGACACCGTGTTACAATGACTAATATCTATTAACCTTGCTGCGCTGCTGAATAAACAATCTATCTAAAGTATGTAGGTTATACAATAACATTGAAATTTTAGCAACTCCCGTAATCCTTAACTGCGATGTAATCTAATCAAATCTGTTTACTGATTAACTCCTATAAAACGCATGCCTTGCATAACAGATTTTGGACTGTTAATAGATTTATTATTTCATAGCCGTTAGGAATAATTTTATCATTTCTATTGTGTAAGTATTATTGATATATCGCACCCGTTACAGAATACTGTCTGAAGGTTCAAAAAACGTTTTTTTTATTGTGTCATAAAATACTATTAATTGAGCTGCATTGATGAGTCCAAGTGGCATATTTTTACGCAGTTTAGTTTTTGCGTGTCACTTTGATATTTGGTACTTTTTGCATGTTTTTTTATGTTTCCAGTCATTAAAACTGTCATAAGAGAGTAATAATGGAACTTATTCAAGTTAATCAAACCTCTATTCTCCCCAGTTTACCGAGAACTTAAATAAAATCCTTATTTTTGGTTAAAAATAAAAATGTCCTCTTAGATTATAATGGTCATGATAACCTGTAGATAAGATTTACAGTACATTTTGTGTAAATTTAGAATACTGTCACAACACAACTTGAAATTTCGAAATTTGTAATAAATTGAAGGTACATTTACAATTAGTAGATTTTAATTGATTTTATAAAATAAAACATTAATATAAATTACCGATAATAGCTAAAATTTATCGGTAGCTCGTTTTTTTGTTATTTGCTATAAATAGAGGAACAAATACAAATTTTACGATCTATACCTCTTCGGTCAAGAAAAATGTCATACAATGTTAAAAAGTAACATTTTAGTAGGTAAATATCAAAATTTTACTTTTTTATAATGAATGTGGCAAAAATTGTCCAAAGTAAATCGGAAAATAGCAAAAGTTCTGTGATAGTGCCAAACAAATTTGAAAAACATAACATCAAAACTTCAAAGCGTTCTCCTGTAAAATCATGTTTTGAACCACAGTATTCGATAACGGGTGCGACATAATCCTTAATCAATATTATTTATGGATATTAATATTTATATTTTCAACCAAATATTCTCAAGTACAATATCGGTTAAGGCATGATAAATCCTGAGTCTGGTATCGCTTTTCGAATGAGGAAGCCATATTGTTCCTTTGTGAAAACCAGCAGTAAGGCTTCTTATGCTAAATATGATACCTCCAAAGCCTAGTCAAGTCATCCGACACTAATTCGTGCGATCGTAATGGATTAATATTATATGGTGGTTGTAATCCCTCATCATATTTGGACACACTATCCCATCCTAAACCCTCGTTATAGACTATATATATCCTTTAACCAAACCATAAGCATGTAAATAAACATTACGTTCCCTATTGTTTGATGATGAAAGATTATATTCAATATTATGGATTGAATCATTAAATCCCCAGCTTGGTCTACTGCGCTAAAAACTCATATCAATAAAATTCAAAACAAGTGTCTTAAGATCTTCAACTTGGCACATATTTTAAAGGAGTCCACGAGGACATTAAGTTAAAAATGATCAAAGCAATTATCGCAGATTTGATTAAAAAAACATTACATAAAAAAGACTAACTTCCCAAGTAACCCTATCATAAGAAATGTAAATAAAACCAAATATGCCTCGAGGAAACCTAAGTTCATTTTACCAATGGACTTTAAAAACTGATATTATTTTTTAAAATAAAGTGTAAATTTGTAATAATCCACTCAACTCAAATTTGATTTTACCCAAACAAACTGTTATTTAGTTGTTAAGCATTATATTTTGTTAATATTGCTTTTATTGTTATTATTTATTAGTCTTCATAATTGTAAATGGGTTTTTTCCCCATTCCTTCTATGACTTAGTACTATTATTCATGTCAAATTTAAATAAAAAATTCTCATGTGAGTTATAGGTAAAAAGATTAATGTACTCTGTACACCTAAGACCATTTCCAAAGATGTGTAATTTGCATTTAGACCATTTGGATTGTATTTGTAAACATTATTACCAAATGTCAAATATTCACCGCTCATTTTTTTATAATCAATTACATATAAAGCGATCGGTGGTTTTGTTAATTATTGTGTATCTGTTGCCGTTACACATTGCGTGATTGTTCATTTAAGCCTGCTATTAAAATTTGATTTATGCTTACGTTAGTCATTGTTTAAATTATTATTTATATACACTCTGAAGTTTTTTATGAAGTATCTGTTAATTAGAGTAATTTGATTGGATTAGATTCTATCATTTAATACATTCATGTCAAATTAAAATTAAAAAATCTCATGTTAGTTATAGGTAAAAAGATTTATATACTCTGTACAGACTATTTCCAAGATGTATTGTTTTATCAATCATTGTAAAAACTGATATGCATAATAAAGAAATTGTTATATAAAAGTTATATTATTGTGTGAATAGTAGATACACATAGAAAGTTTTATAATCAAAGTGCAGGTAAGGTACAGAAAGTGAAGGGTTTTGTGGACAAAGCAGGTCAGTCGAATGCACCGCCCACAATAACAAGACGGCTATTCTTGAGGTGGGCGTTCTTGGTGGTTGACTCGTTCATAAACACTTCTATTCATTAAAACAACTCTACAAGCATACTACTGCAAAATAATACTGAAAAGTCATCTGACCTAGTTTATACATTACACTACGATATGCCTAATGATGAAGAATTAGGTGATCCATCTTGCAAAACAGGCGGTACATTATCGCCTCTCATAAAAACTACATGCATGCATCCCTACTAAATACCACTATGAATATTTTATATTATACTTTTACAGGATGATTCTTATTTAGTATTTTTCAATGTTTCAATGGCATTTTCTGGGCGATTGAATGAAACATAAAGAATCGTTCTAAAGTTTATTCATCCCCAATTTTTTTATTATAGAACTAGGTGACCCGATAACGTTGTCCTGTACACACTGTCTGTACTGTCATTAATTCGAAAATGATAAACTTTTTTGAATAAGGGGATTTTAATACGGTGGATAAGTTGCTTAGATTTTAACTTACGTTAAAATGAGCCTCTTCAAAAAATTAATATCAAAGGGTGTTTGCAATAGAGATTTCATTCACCTTGTCATCGGACCATACTGATGATAATGATTTTATACTTTAAAATTGCCTTGTTGTTAAAATTTAATTTACGTAATTTACATATATACAGGTGACTCGACAGACGTTGTCTTGTACACATCTTTAATTCGAAAATTACAATTTTTTTTAATAAGCTGTAACAATCTGGACCATTTTGATCAAAATTATTATTATAAAGTTATATCAATAACTAACGTCATTACAATATATTATTGTAATGACATTAAATTTATCACAATTCAACCAATAGGATAGCCTGTGAGTATACTGTATAAGTAAAGTGAAATGTATAAACTGTGTCAATTAATGAAAATCACGGATTTTCTAATTGTGAGATCCCAATGGTTATCATCTCAATAAATGTAACTAACGACACGCATGGAAGAAAGTATCATATAAAATAACATTGACATTTCGCAAAAATTGGAAGGATGTCGGTGTCCAGGAAAGTTAACCAATAATAAACGCAAAAAAAAGAATTAGCGTTGCTTAGGATGAACTGTATATAATCGACCTAAAGTATTATTGTCATATACAATATGTCGGCGAATCAATCGAAAATCAACAACTACTTATAAACCATTCTTGAACACACACAAAACATTTCATTAAAATCGGTCCAGCCTTTTAAGAGGAATTGAGTGACAAACACACGCACAGAAGAAATATAAATAAATATATCATAAATTTAAAATTAATACACAGTACCGTTTTGTACTGTACATACTGGTTTTCTTCATTTGCAATAATTCAGTTAGTTTGCAGATCTAAATAAATATTCACAAAATATGAACTGAGATTGTCGACCGATTTGGGATGAGGTTCAAAGCGTAAATTTACAAGAAGCCCCACGCAAGGCCTACTTTGAGAAATTTATGCGCCGTTATCGCACCGCTTATTATCCGAAACGTGGAAAATAAAGTCAAGTAATTCTATACAATTATTGCTTTTTTACTATAGGCCACAAGAGAAAAAAAAACTCAACTCATAATATTTTACGATAACAATATACATATCTCGTTGATATTATAACCATTAAGAATAAAATAATTATAGCGAAAATGTATGCCGACATTTTTCACACATTAACGAAGCATATTTCAACTTTAGATTAATAAAAAAAAATACTTTTGTAAAAATTATCAGATCAACCGTTTCTTAGATCGGACGGTCCAAATATATATTTTTTTTAAATAAATAAAAGACTACTTCTACTAGTAACGAAGAAGCGGGAAATCGGAAAATTTTTGTTATCTCCTAACTTTGTACGGACAAAAACACATTTTACCCGTGTCATTATTTGAAAGATGTTCCCCCAGCTGCTTGTGACACCGACGTACAATATGTAATTTTAACACCGAATATGTTATTTTGTATTTGAAGGCGAAATAAAAATAATTCTAAATGTACGTTCGAAACGTGCGATTCGTACAACATAATGGTGGAAGTAAACCTAAGGGCCGGATCACCTTTTCCAAAGATGGTATACGAAGTGAATAATTTTACTTGGAAATGTTACGTATTTACCATAATATTGTATATTTGATAAGGAAAATTTCAATGACAATTGAATGAGTTTTGAGGCAACTTAATTGTAGGAGGGAACATTCAAAATATTAATGTGTCATTCATTAGATACATAGTACATACACTTGTTGTACCACTTTGAAATATAATCAAATAAATTTAGAACAATACTAGGTATTAAACGCCAGAAAGTTTAACGTGTTTGGTTATATACCAAACAGCAAACATTACGGTATAAAGCGGTGGATAGCAAAGGAGTCCACTAACATTAAAGTGACATTAACAAGGTCTTTACGTTAACATCTAAGCTCCGATGCCATCGATTTTAAACCGCAAAACGTGTATTTGAACACACAGGGTTAACCCACATTTAAGATAACCATCAAACACCATCGCAGATTGCACTTGTTGAAGGTAATGCATATCATTAGTCCGTTTCTTGGATGATACGCTTGCTTACTTGAGAAAATTGTATAGATTACTCAATTAACACATTAAAGTTGATATAGAGATATTTTATTCTGTTATACAGTAAGAATTTTTTTTGAATAGCATTGATTTTAAAAATTAAATCAACCATTTTAATGACAGTGTCAAACGAAACAAACGTAAAGTGTTGAGAAGACCGCGCCCTGTTAATTAAGACCATCACAAAAGAACGGCTGTCCGCCAAATGAACCGACCGGAGTAACTTCCATTCAAATGACTCAAAGAACAGATCCTTTAGAACAAACAACCACTCTAAGAAACTAACTAACCTTCTAACTAAATAATATCGTTTGTGATTGGACACAGCTGTTCCTTATCGGTAGAAATGCCAATCAAGTAGTGATACATACACAAAGCAGTCGAGACATCGGGAGAAGTCTGCTGTTGATATCTATTAAAACATCACGTTGTGAAAGATGCAAATAAAAATAACACGATTACAAAAAAATAAGAAATCATGATAATGGTATATGGCTTATATTAAAATAATAAATCTTAACGAATGCCAAGTGCACATTTTTGGAAAGTTTCAAACCTGTTGCACCCATAAGAAGCCTCATGGGCGAAAACGACGATGAAGTTAAATTATGCGCTTAAAAAATAATATATTTTACAGAGATTCCTGTATGAGTTGGAAAAATGTATAAGAATATTTCATTAAAGCGGAGCATAGTTATGAATACAGTTGAATATTTTTGCCAATTTAACAAAACAATATACTGATTGTGTAGTTATTACAAACACGTGGGAATTTCCCTTCATAATTTAAAATTAATAATAAAGAATTTTAAAAAAATGTAAGCTACATTTTAAAGATATTAATTACGTTTGTATCATTTTGCCACGATCAACATTTTATTTTTTTCACTCTTGTAATTATCAAACTCGACATTTCTAATTCAGTTTCAGCTCCGAGAGTAATCGAAAACTTGGGATACTGCCAATTTTTTTAAAAGAGTTCACGAACGAGAATTATAATCAGTGAATGAAAGAGAATCCACAAAAAAAGGTTATAACTCAAATCTGCGATATTTGCTATGATCATTTTTAACTTTATGTCCTCGTGGAGTATTTTATATACATTCCATTCTTTGTTTCATTATAAAGTCTACTAGGTTATACTTGTGCGTCACTGATTAATTAATCATAAACAAATGGATAACTAGTGTGTTGTACAAGAGCAATACAAAATGTATCGGAATGAAATTTGAACCCTCATATACAGGTGCTTAAGTTCATATTATAAATATCCTATATACATAAACAAACTATAATTGTACTATAGTGCCAACAGAAAGAACCAAGCAAGAAAACCAAAAAAACTACATATGTTGTGTGTTTTCGAATGAAAATTTGTTGATTTAGTCATTTTTTTTATAAGTAATTTAAACATGGCAGATGTCAGCACAATCTAGATTTCCCTGCTGTTTGCTGACAATACATTTAGTAGAGTATAGGTGTTATTTGGGTGTAATATTACGGTGGTAAGACACCGGAGGCGATATGATGGTAGCAGTTGGTAGAGTTACACGACAGAGGAAACATGTGGAGCGCGTATCCTATAGTGTGAATATTATTCTACGATACTACGCTGTTTCATGCTTCATATCTGCACTTCCGTCGAGAAGGACAACTCCGCAAGATATTTGCGCACACAATATACCTACATACTCTAAATATCCATAAATATGCACGGCTCGATGCTGACAATAACCGACCTATTGTGCCAACTACACGACTCACCTCACCACCACACGCGGCCGACCTTTGCCGAGCGAACTACCTACAATACCTTATATATTTTATATCCGACACGACATTTATATGAAACCTCCTCTTGAAAAACGGTACATTCATATTTCAGATATTCCATTAAGAAGTATTCGTATGTGGTCGCGGTTCGTGTAACATTTTGGGATTTGAGCTGGAGCTGAGAGCATATACAGCGCGGCCTCTTTACCCTCTCAAACTCGAAATTGGTGAGGTTTATCAAAAATGTTTTCAGTTAAAGTCTGTCACAAATCTAATGTTCTACAATTTTTATAATGGGTTTTAACATCATTGGAGCTTTAGAAACGGAGATAATTGCGAAAACAGATTGTGACCTTTGACCTCGAATAACTTCTAAACCTGTTGTTTGACCTATTACTGTTACAATTACACCTTCTTTGCTCAAATTCCGAGGTAAAACCATAATTTGATTGGGCTATATATGACTATATAATTCGCAAATAAATAAATAAGTTAAAAAAATATGTTCTGAAGTCCGTCTCTTCTGATTTCTGAAACATCTTTCTATGATGATTGATGCACGATAATTACGTCTTCCCACAACCGAACTGACAATCTTTATCGTAATGCAATTAGTCAAATGAATTACCAGTACAACAATAATATTTACTACAAATTATAATAAATACAAGAAAATTAGTATTTTACTATACAACATGTCTTTTATTGATACTCAAATAATTAAATGTAAGGAATGGTACATTAAATGTAACACAACCACACTTTCATTAATGGTCCAAGTCTACTAGTTTAACTTTTCAATTTCAATCAAGTTTGAGAATCTTGCGTATTTGCTTATTAGGTGATTGACCGCCTGATTTGAATATGTAGACAAAGTACGGTACAGCGTAATTTCAACCAAAATGCACTACGCATATTGAAAAGTAAACAATACTTTGTTGACGGATTCGAAATTGAACTTGTACTTGAACTAATGTGATGACTTCATAAAGTTGTTTTTATTATTCTCTAATGACAACATATATTCACTCATTAACAAAACCGAAGATTCTCAAGCTGTCATAATAAATTATTTTATTATTAATAAAAAAAAAATTATACCAAACAATGCTTAGGCCCGTTTTAGTATACTTTTTTTATAATCGTACTGGCATTACATAATGGAGATAAAAAGATTATAGTTTCAATTATAAACACGTTGTATATTACAATTTCTTTGTTATGTATAAGTTTTTACAATGATTGATTGAACAATACATCTTTGGATATAGTCTTAGGTGTACAGAGTATACAAATAAATCTTTTTACCTATAACTAACATGTAAATGTTTTATTTAAATTTGACATGAATAATAGTATTAAATGATAGCATCAAATCTAATCAAATTACTCAGACTAATTAACAGATACTTCATAAAAAACTTCAGAGTGTATATAAATAATAATTTAAACAATGACTAACGTAAGCATAAATCAAATTTTAATAGCAGGCTTAAATGAACAATCACGCAATGTGTAACGGCAACAGATACACAATAATTAACAAAACCACCGATCGCTTTATATGTAATTGATTATAAAAAAATGATCGGTGAATATTTGACATTTGGTAATAATATTTACAAATACAATGCAAATTACACTCATTTGGAGCGCACCCAACAATTATATTATATATAGGTAACGATCATTGTGTATTAAAAAAATAATAATACTAAAAAACAAAAAAAAATTGTGTACGACTTTTCTATGAATTATATTGTATGAAATGTAAACATGGTTTCTTAAACAAATTATAGGATCTAACGTGTTTCTGTGTAAACCAATTTGTCGAATGATTTATTTGACGTATGTCTTTAGTATTGTATATGATTGAGATGTTCTTCAGGTGTGTGTTCTTGTATTATTATTGCTCACAAGTCAATACTCGGCTAGCAGAAAAGCTATTTAACTCTTTCTTTATTTTATGAATTGATAGCAAATCTAATGACTAAACATACCAATAGATGTCTTTATTTATACCTACATATGTATCTATCGATTGTAATGTCACGAACAGTTAAGTTCCCATTGAGGCGAGGAAATAGATTTAGACTGGCACTGTTAAAACTATTTACCTAACTTGTATAAGCTAAGGTATAATAAATAAAACACATTGGTGATTCTACCTCACATAGATGCATTTATTCACGAGGACGTCGAACCTAATGGAGGCTAATATTGAAGATACACTCCGAAGAGTAATTGAGAGAACTGATGATGGCTGCGATTAAGAAGACGTACATCTTCAGTATATCTTGTCCGCAATATACGAAGCGTAAGTCCATCTATTACGACCGTGTCTGCGTTTAATCATTAAAACCGGTCATATGTGACATTACTGCTTGAAGCACTGATAAACCAGAATACGTGTTGGAAGAGAAGATTTTTCATATTGAAATTATTATTCTGTTAAGAAATGAATAAGAGTACGTTAAGCCGAATTAAAGAAGAAATCACGATTGATATTTATTTCAACATATAAAAATCGCACATACCGAGGACGTGAGCATCAATCTGTAAATTGAATGTTCAATTTTATTCACATAATTTCAACGAGGCTTTATTGCCAAATCCAATTTTCGACGATGGGTATTTTATAGGGACATGATAACTTTGAATCTCTTGAAGTGAATGTTAGATCGTGACGAAGGGAAGATGACGAGCCTGGGATCTTGAATGAAGATGCGAAATAATAAAGATAATATGATATAGGCGAGAGGAAAAGCATTAATAGGTCTAAAAATACTATGAGAATGTCGAGGTATGTAATTCAATAGTTCCAGCACTCAAGATCGGGCGTAATGCGTGTGTCATTAATAATAATACAAAAATAATATAATAAAAAACTATAATTGACATTTGCAATCCGTATTGTGTGCATGACTAATCAAACAATATGTAAATTAAAGCTATATTACAAAAAAACAACTATTTACGATTACGTCATACCCGATAAACTTTAATTTGCATGTAATAAATTATTTCTTAAAAAAACCTGAAGATCAGACAAGTCACTTGAACGCGTATATTTTATGAAAAAATAGCTTATTTAAATATCACCTCTTGACAAATCATACAAGACATGAAAGAATATTCTGAGAAAATTATACATACATAAAAACGGTTCAAAAGACTGAAATAGTGTATGTACAATAAATTGCGATTGAAAAAAAACAAATTTATACTTACTCACAGATATAACATAATAACAGATTTCCGAAAAAATTCTCACCTGAAACAAAAAAAAGTTTATTTTAATATCGTCTATAAATCATATACACATTATTTATTAAATAGTCTTGTGTTATAGAATAAAATATATTCATGTAAGATGATAAATTAGAAGTGAATAAAAGTTTAATCGTATTTGACCAAGACTTGATTATGACTCTGGAGTATAATTGTATAATATTATTAGTTATATTATTACTCAAGTAAGAAAGCACATGTCACCCTTGCAAGTACCAATCTCACCAAATCTTCGGAAACCAGACACGAGCCAACCCCATTTAGTTTTTTCAATTATCATCAATATAGTAAAATTATTTATACACCCTTGTTTTTTTAATAGACTAAATAATTATTGGCTGTTGCAGTTCCTATTCGAGGAGATAGAAATATGATATGAAATCTGCACCTACTGTTTCTGGGATAAAAATAAAGTATTTTTAATGGTTAAGCGAAGACAAGAGCAACTTTATTAAAGGGCATGATTTGGGTCAAGAGGACGAGCCATAGATCCCCCAGAGTGGAAAAGCTACAACTGCACTAGCTCCCTAGAGAAATTTAACCTTAAGAAAGTGGATATGAGACACACCTAGTGCACAATTTTCATACAATAAGTGTTACTGAAAGGAACAATAACAGACTCGGGAACAGATTTTAACGAGAACTACGTGATACGAGAGCGGAAAATTTGAATCCAATTTTCCACATAAATGGCACATGTGACACTTTTACAGGTAGTGGTATACCAAAATTATCTAGATATAATTCAAATAATAATAATTCTTTTTAAACATAATTAGAAATACAAATTCGAATAGCCTGAGGTTTTAGGGCCATTACAATTATATTCCAAAAGAGACCGACAGCCCAGGGACTAGTTAAAGACAGAAAAAAGTAAAATTAACATTCATGTTCAAAAGAAATACAATGGAAAGGAACAAACCGAGATTTTTTGCAACCGCAATTATACTCACTAAGAGAGGAAAGAATAAATGCCTACTCAAATCTCGGTGGACTGCATTATAACAAGAACTATTTTATAATAATGTAGAGTTTTATACAAAATTTAAATGTTAAATAATGTTTATTTTACAATAGAATTAAAAGAAAAGAACAAGTTAACTCTGTGAAATATTCTTCGATTTAATGTTATATTTTAAAATAACCACATTTTTAGATATTTTTCCGGTTTTATGACGAGATCGAGTATACCATACGAATGAGCAATTCCGACATTTTATAATCTGATGTTAATCGTTTTCCGATAGTACGAATAATTCAAGAAGACGATAAAAATATGTATGCATAAGTTAAATCGCAATGATCCAATCAAAGTAGCTAAATATTCACATACAGTGACAGTGAGTGTTTTCACAGCGAAATTCTTCTTGAGGGAATGATAATAGGATGATTGTTTATGTTTAGCAATGCAAAGGAACAGTAGAAAATATGAGGCTAGTTATATAATAGCGAAGGCTGTTGCAATTGGACGTGCATAATTTTCAATATACTAACATTGCAACAAAGAGCCACTGAATATACCAACCAGGACAACTAAAACACGTCTAACTCATTTCTAACAACAAACAAAGAATATAAATACCAATTTAACTTGTATTTTACGGTACAACGATCATTTACTTCAACATGAAATCATAGAACATAGTTAACATTACAAGGACCACGATGTGAATGTCTGTATTCATTTTTAATACCACACGTGCAATGCTCTGTCATATAATTGTATACAAACGTAATTACTGAAAGTGTAGTTCATACAAGTATGTTTAGTTAGAGGCAGCATCTCTGTGCTTGAGGGCATGTTTGAATTAAATTTTTCACCGCTACTATTATGATGATATGCATGAGCTAGACCGTATAATATGGAATGAAATGAAAAAAAAACATATTAAATCTATGTATGTTCTAATATATAAATATATATAATAAGCAAACGCATATGTGTACCTACTTTTTTTAAATATTTATTCATTTAAATGCGAATTGTCTATGCTACGACGCGACGTGAGCTACGATTCTACGATGCTACGATGCAATTATTCCGGAAGCGCCGCAATACGAACAGCTCTATTCACTCGGAACGCGATGAAAGATGCACGTACGAACATTTTCAGTTCGTAAAATTATTACCATATAAACACGTCGTGTCGGTTACTTTAACAAGTTTTTGCACATTCTACAAATTTGCATCTCCACTTAAATTATCTCTTTCGGTACTGGCAACTTAGTATTGCAATGTCTAACATAATAATTGGAAATATTTTATTTATACGTCCAATAATAATGTACATAATATTGGAGACATCCAATACATACATAAGCACCGGTTCGACAATTATCAAATTATTATAATTAACAAGAACATTTTATTTATATATTACCATCATGTGCTACATAGTAATAATAGTGGTAGGATTTATTAGGTCGTAATATGTATTTTCTAGTGTTAGTCATGCAATCAGTCAACTCACCTGACATAATGGGGAATCATGCACAACTAAAATATTACATATTGCCAGGTAAATGTTGGAATATGTAAATGGGTGCGCCATAAATTAATTATAAAGAAATATATGTGTACCTATATAATAATAATTACAAAATACATATTCAAATTCTTCGTCTTATTAAATTATGCCTTAAAAAAATTCATCTTTGAAATTCAATACATTTTTTTCGTTTTGAGTGTTTGAACATTATTCATTTGGTATGAAATGAGATACGGCTTATGAAATGATGATGACGATATTATTTGTATTCGTTGAATTGATAATATAATACAACATCTATGCTGTAACAAATGGAATGTACATTATTTGGTGTCAGGGCACTTATTTTAACTCTTTATAATATTTATTATATTTTAGGGAGTTACAGATTATACGTGTGACGCGATGCAAAATAAATTTATAACAAACAGGAGTGCAGCGACACTATGTTAAAAAGGTTTATTTTGTCAAAAGTTAGCCTGGTTAATGAATATAAACAAGGTGTATGGAAAAAGCATGGAATTAAATTAGTGCGATAATACTTTAATGTGTATGACACCGAGACTAATAACTTTTGCATGTGCAATTACCTAAATAATGACGTTTAGCCACGATATTATATTCTGGCAAGTCTACATGAATTTAAATAAAATTAATTGTAAAAGACGCACTGTATTATATGCGACATATAAATATGTTTTGCATACATATTATTGGACTGCAAAATTGCATGTGTAAATGGTATAAAACTAGTGCATTAGTCTAAGTATGAGAAAAAATAAATATGTAAACTGCAAAAAAGCATGGAACATCGCCAAGCAAACAAGCTACAAGATTTGCTACTTGGAGATTTAAAAAAAAAACACTTGACATGAAATGAAAAATTGCATGAGAGGTTGTTTAAATTATTGCTTCCCGAAAATGTATTGCAACTAAGTAAACCCATTAAGTATTTTCATTAGGTACAATAATTTTGTAACAAAATATATTTTTTAGGTAGGAAGATATATACATACATGTATTTGCGGTGAAATTAGAGTAAAAGACACGTGTACAGACCCAAAAAGTTATTTAAGATGAACAAAGTATGTAGTATATACGAAGCCAGCACGAAGACATTCAGTCAACGGATTTACGGCCGAGGACTTCGACGTTTCTCAGATGCGATTTATAATCCAGACAGATTGTCCACATTATTCACGTATATTTACGGGAAAATAAATTACAGATTCTAATTTATTTTATGTTCACAAAGGGTACCACAAAGGCGTGAAAATCAATATTTAATGACATCACAAGTAAAATGATGACCGATTTTACGGTCGATCTATTCGCTTACTCGGGCAAAACGAGATCACAGTTTTATTGGTACACAAAGGAGTGTATTTTTTTTTTAATTAGTATATTGGAAAAATACTCATGAAGCTAGTAATTTATACTGAATAAACAAAGACTTTAGAAATGTCTTCTGCTAGTAGTTCATGTTGTAAGCATGAGGTCATTCGAAGATTTCTTGGGTAAAGAGTCATCGTTATGCATGATTAGCACAAGCGGTGATGTAACAAACACTGTATCAAACAAAGAACTCTTTGCTTGTTCCAGACGTGTTTTATGACATTTACTAAATGTACCATATTTGTACAAAGCCTTTTCTCTGTGGTGTTGACCACTCTTTATATCATTAGGAATTATATATACAACCGGGATTAATTACACAAAAATATATTTTATATAAGACATACATATAATGCGACCACTTTATAAAAGCACCAGTGCGACTTAAGATTATCAATAATGGGGATAAATTTTGGTCAAGAAACAAAAGAAGGGAAATACGGATTATAAAAATGATTTAAGAGAAGTGACACTAACGAGTCTGTTACCCTTTTTATAAACCGAATCTACCTCTCATCAGGCTAAAACCATTTAAGAGACAGTGTCGAATCTAATACACTATGATAATAAAATTATATTACTAGGTATCTAAATAATGTATAAAAATGGAACTGAATGTATAATCAAATGAATGATATCAAAACAGGTTTTAGCCTCAACACGAGCGAAATAAATTATTTAAAACAAAATAATGGGTATTTTATAAAAATTGTGTCACTGTGGTGTATATTATAATATACATTTTTGAGTTGAGTGAGAGTTTTTTTTATTATTATGTAAAAAAATCGAAACTTAATTATTTCATGTGCTTAATTTTGTAGTTAAAATAATAACATAGTTAAGTTTTACTTTTAGTTATTCAACATAATATTTTTGACGGAATCAAACATAAAAGAAATATTATTCATAGTCAGTCAAATATTCAACATGTAAAAACAATGGAAAGGTGGTGATTGAAATCGGGTGCATATGATGAATTTTTCAGAGAACCTTTCCTTTCAGAATTTCCCAAAGGATTGTGAAATTCAGGTAACAATCGAGGGATCTATGAGAATACTGTGAAAATAATTTAAAAATGTGAATTTCTAGTAATATCACGTAGGATTTCTGATAGGTACGTCAAAAAAAACACCTTACTTTTCTATAAAGCAAATACAATAGGAACATATACATATATACATATATGATAAATCCAAGTACAGTTTTCATCCAACATAAGGTACACTTTTTAGTAAATGTAAAAATTTATATTACCACCTTTAACATTTTTAAAACCGACTTCTAAAGAATGATTCAAGAGACTCAATTAAAAAATTTCGTTATTTAAATGTATTACATTGTTATTGTAATACTGTAGAATAATAGATCAAGGTATTACCTCACTATATTTTCAGTCTGTCCACTTTTCAAGGTGTCTACCAAACACATAAATTGGTATTGTAAAGGTGCAAAGTAGATGGAGCACAAAGATTTACTACATTCGACTAGCGTCAACATTAAAATACTAGGAAATACCAGTAAAGCAAACAACTCTACATATATTGGAAAATGTCTAATTCCGACAGCCAAAAGTTTCGGCTAAACGTTTCGTAATAGTTGACTGAGAGTGATATTGGTTTGTTGTGACAAATGACTAGAATGGGTACTATAATAAATACACTATTTTTCATTATTTGTGAGGATTGGTCTTTTTACAGATGTTTTTTATTAGAATTTTACAGTGGAATTGATTTATCTTGAGCATTGATAATGTGAAATTATTATTTCTTTTAAATCGGCACCCCATCAAAAGTTTACCTAAATCAAATATACATAGTATAAGATAAAAATAGCCGAAAAAGAATATCACGTTTCCAGTTTTCAGAATAAATCTTTCGTGCAAAATGCTCGTTTTAACGAAAAGAGACCTTTCCTCAAAGAACATTATACAGGCATATGCGCCTATGATCCCAAACTGAATACAAAAATATAAAGACATATATTTACTCGTATGTAAAAGCTGTAAGATTGAAAAAATATATTTGTATCAGAAGACTATGGTGTACTGTATTAATATAGCTTCCTATGCTTCAAAAAAGTTCACTTTTTATGTTCTAACTTGTTGAGCTTACTTAAAAGTTGTAGTTGTCAAATCTAAATCATGTTTTTTGTTGTTACACATGCGTAGACTGTGTAGAGTAAAATCTTTATAATTTAATTTATCAGTATGACTGATTACAAAAATTACTATTTAATATTATATTACTTTTAACGTCACTAGAATGTTAAAGTGAATAAGATTGGTTGAAAGTATCTCAGCTAGATTAAAAGGAAAGTTCAGATAAATACATTTCCTGGTGGAAGTTTTTCTTCTTAGATTGAAACTGAGAACTAGATGCATCTTCTAATTGTAAGATCTCGGTACTGTTAGATAATCGTAGAGTATTTTAAATTATGATTTGCTATGAGCATTTTAAATATGAGCTATAATTTTTTTACTTAAAACCTTAAAAGTAAACATTATAAAATCTAAATTAATTAAAAGCAGGTCAAAACTATTTATTCATACGATAACAGAGAATAATTTTATGGAAGATAATACAATATGGAAATAATATTATTTTTTTGAAATGTAAGTGACCTTTTTAACTAAAACATTCAGAGCTTTTCAAGTACGGCTTGAGAAGCAGTTATTTCGATCCTTAGTGAGTATGCCAATTCTACTAAGTGGTTCATAATCCACCGAAATAAATATATATCGTAGCATTTACATCAGGCATATTCGATTGGCCATTTTATTTGTCTAGTCATGAAGAAATACGGCATAGACGAAGGGGTTGAAGAAATTTATAAGGTAGATAAATGTTAATCTGTAAGTTACGACTTTCAAAGTTCTTCCCTTGGGAAAGCAGTCGTTGGGGAACCAAACTATGAAACGTCTTACTAAAATGATTCGGTTAACCAATACAAAAAAATCGATAAATAAATATAACATTGATCTGTTTTATTACGATAAGCGCATAGTTTTTAAGAATCGATGTATGAAAGCAAAATTTTCATTATGACAATCAGCAAATATTGTGTAACACAAAACGCCTTCGCTTGAGAAAAATCCCCAAAGTAATATTGAATAATATTTATTTGACCGTGAAAATAATACAACAATTGAATAAGTCGAATGGACATACAATCTGTTATGCAAATATTCAACATATCTTTAATTGAACTTCAAACAATTTAAACACTTTCTTGTGACGCCAATAGTATCCAAATCCAAAAATAGAGGGTCAAATACAATTATGTTATAAAAAAAAATTAATAATAAAATAATTTATTATGATAGTATGACAATGTGTGGATTTATGACGTGTTGTTTACTATTTAATCAACGCTCGACCCTTCACAAGGTCACAACATAACCTCTCAAATGTCGTCGTGTGAAAATGTGATACAGTTACAAGTTTGTTCAAGAAATATTTGAATGGTCCCGTTGTGTTCATAGATTACTCTTACTAGTCCTGTGACGGTAGGAATAACTCACTTCACTGCAGGAATACATATGTAAATAAGTTCGTCGTGCGTATTGTAAGTACGACATAAGGTGAACAGTGATTTTGCTGTTGATGATGATGGTCATATACTAGTATCAGTGTACAGTGTAGATATCTACACATTACCAGCTAGTCTTGCAGTCACCAGCTATAAAAATGACTAAAACAATGAGAGGTTATGTGTAAATGTCATTACATACGGCGTATGCAATCTTCTAACTGGAATCAGTAAATGTGTGTACAATTTATTGAAGCAAGCACAACTTAAAGGCAACATATGCACAGAGCTAAGACTATTTGTGACGATTATTCCTGAATATGGAGAGGTGAAGGTATAGTGGTAGAACATTTAGGTTAGTGGGTAATATACAACGAATCGGAGGCCATACTGAAACGTGCAAATGGATTCCCTTGAGGTCTACTCATTTCAACAATTCCCTGCTTCGTGGATATTTTACAGCATCTCTTTGACTGCAGAAAATGCATTCACCTTGTGATACCATTTATATTCAGTAATAACAATTAATAATTCACTTTGAATCTTTTTAACAGTGTATTGAGCAAAATACATCGTTATCTTTAACTGAACCCAGTATAAAATAAGACTGTTAACTTATGAAATACTAAATATTATAGAAGATTATGATAATTTGGTAAGTGTTAACTGTGGTCTTTCGTTTTGTTGTCTGGCATGTCAAATACCTGGTATGGAAAGTGCACTTGCCTTTTATGTAGACAATTAATTTCTTGAGAGCAGGAGCTAACACCACCCACAACGACCCAAGTACATACATATTCACTCAAAATCTGACGTGTCCACCTACACAAATGTCCAACTCAAACCAGACAACCAATTTACTGCATCTCTTGCTGATAGTTGTATGGATCCAATCATCGCTGATTATTATTTCAAAAGCGATTCTCGGTAGCATAATGCTGGAGTGGCAATTAAATGTAAATTGAGATAATAGCCACAAATTGGAATCAATATTGACAAGAAAACAATGCATCGATATTTATTGACATTACATTACTGATGTTGAGAGATGTTGTTTTGATTAAGTTTTTTAGATAAAACGTTTACGAAGTATTTTTAAATAACTACGTTAGTTGTGATTATGAATATATGTTTTCTTATTTATGAAATGTTTTGAAGAGGATTTTTAATAGGCTCACATGGGTTATAAACACGATTCTTTTATTGAAATACATTGTAAATAAAAACTATCGAAGAAATCTATTTTATTCATTGGAAAAGTGGTAATATTATTTTCTGTACGTAAGGCTGGCATGCGATTGTATAAGGGCTTCCAGAATTCACAATGGACGAGGTCATTAGTCCGAGCGTCCCGACGCTATTTAGCGCCGTTTTATTAAATTTACCAAAGTACACGATAACCGTTTTCAAAAACAACAACAAGGATATAAATTTTATACGTCGATAAAAATCTACGCACATGTGATCCAAATGGCGAACTTCAGAAGTACGATTACGTAAATTGAATTTCAACAACTAGGCAATCGGGGATTTTAAAGTATAAAGTCATTATCAGAGTAGGGTTCGATGATAAGAGGCTCTACTACAAACTTCCTCTATTGGATTCTGTATATATGTAGTTTGATATTAATTTGTTGAAGTGGCTCATTTAAACGTAGATGTCCTTTTATAATGGGTTTTCATATTTTCTTATTCAAATCTAAGCAACTTATTCATCGTATTAAAATCCCTTCTTTTCTGAACGACTAGAGGTAAATGATAGTATTGAATAAAATTATTTATCCATAATGATACTTTCTTCTTACATGAGATAGTTTGCTCTGCAGCTTCTTGGACGGTTAGAGATAGCATACTTTGTTGGTTGACTTTCATATCGGATATCGGTAACAAGTAAACCATGAGCTTGCATAACAAAAGCCACATCTCATTGTGGGCACAGTCTCGCAAAGCACATTTACGATAGTATATACAGTATAATGTGAAGTATGAGCATAGTAAGGCTATGGGGCCAAAACAATGCGCTCGACCGGGTCACCACTCATAAAGAGTTAAATTGGACCACTTAAAGAGATACCGGATCGCCTGCAGTAGTTGAGACAAACCAACTCGATAAGCATCATCAACTGTATTAGACTAATTTCGACAAGTATTATACAATTATGTGTAAACTAAGCCATTGTATGATGTCGAATTTTCGAGCAACAAGTTGATATTTAAACCATTTTTTTTAATATGATGAATTTATAAAAGGAAATATTGGACCACTCTCTATTTCCGATTGACGTTTATCACTAAGGGATGCCCTTATAAATATATTAATAAAATATGTGGTTAATAAGATAGTGCGGTGGGCAGAAATGCGTTTCCATCACACGAGGATTATTGGAATTCGAAGACGTGCCTGTGGCTTATCGACCTGATCCTGAAACCTTCGTTTGACTTCATCACATACCAAACTCCAAGGTCTGCGTAAACTTGGTAAATTATCTTGACCAGGTGTGAGATTATTATGTTTTTTTAATAAATTAGTAAACATTTCTTCAATATTAATATGAGTATACTAGACAGTGAGTGTATAAATTAATATTGTACAAATAAATTCTCTTTCGATTTATATATGGTGGCCTTTGGAATAGAAAGAAGGAAAACTTTTGTTAAACTCACTCACATATTCGAAGTTTTGAAACACAGTATAACAAACGCCATTTTATTTTCCCATGTCAAACGAATGTATGAAAGGCCGTCAAGTTATCAGCGATTCCCAGTGGATTGACAGGCATTCAACAAAAGAAGATACCTTTTATTATTTAGAATACAACCCGAAACATCAAAGAAAATTGAAAAGTAAAGAAACCCCGCGTAGAACTTCTAATGGAAATATAAGTATTAATAAAAAACACATAGGTAGTGTACTGATTTCACTCTTAAATAAGATTTAGTAAATACTCAAAATATATATTTACATCGAGGATTGCATACTGAAAGTTAATTTTTCAAAGTCAGGATATGAGTTTAATAATATGTGAGCACATAAAAATACCGCAATAAGATTTACGACAGAATTCTTTTGCCGACTCATACTCTATAAATATAGTACCGGGAGTAAGGAATCGGAGTGCCAAAGCGATGTGAAAAAACTTTTATCGATCAGCTTTTCCTCTCGCCAATTCCTAAGGAGGGACTTCCAGTCGCTTTTACGTTTTCATTTCGAAATGAATAAATGGCGTGAAAATTTAAAGAAAACACGATTTCTAAGTAGACACAATATTCCCAAACACAAAGCGTTGTGTCGCAGAAGTAACTGGCAGGTTGTAGTATTTAATTCGACACGAAACAATTTTATTGCCTTTTTCAATCAGGGGAAGAGCGTCGTGGGACGTTAGTTATATAAAATATCGCACTAAAACGAGATTTTACTTTATTGTGGCTTTTGTTTGTTTCAAAACTAAATATACTAATTTCAAAAAATCATTGTTTAAAATTTAGATATATTTTATCAATCGATTATGAATATTGAATAGTATAACGACAGGCGATTGAATGGAGTGAAAGTGTACGAAACAGTATTGGAGCTGTGCCAACAGCAGTACTAATAATATATAAGTACATAAACAGAATAAATACCAAACCCTGCTTTATATACATATGCAAATAGGACTTTCGACAAATCCATTGTTTTAGTTGGAGATCAACACAAATAATTATGGATTCCTATAACTAAATATTGCAATTGATAGATCATAAATATACGTGATTTATGCATAGTATTGTATAGTGAGATTTTCTAGTTAGTTAATTTCACCATCTTTCATTTTTCAATAAAACGGTATGTAAAAATAAATAAACCTGTGGTTTAGGCTGTAAACAAACGTGGTAATAAATTTCCTCCCTCCGTAATATCTCCGGCGGGAATAAATACATGGATAGAGAAAAAAGTGGTACGGAATTACGAATAGACACATAACTTTTATACCTTCGGAACCGCTTTTTACTATTACATTGCCAGAAAAAATACCGAGACAATCTATGAAGAGAGATCACACATATGTACAAGAATCTTCTCTATAAATCCCCTACCTTACATATGTGTTCTGGGGAAAATATGTACTACTTAGTTATTTTACGAAGTAATTTGTCTTATTAATTTCCCGATATGTAGATCAATTCTACAAAATCTAACTACCTAAAAGTATACTTTTTATACGACTTTTGAGAGGGCTTTTACAAATTTGATTTTTTAGACACAACAACGTGTTAATTCATTGTCTGTCGGTGATCATAACTATTAGGGCCAGTTTCTTCAAGCCATGTTAAATCTCGAGCTAGTGTCACTCAGCGATTTACGCGCCAAATGCGTTTCTTCAAGATGTAGCTGGTTCTACCAACTGTCAAATCCTAGCTCGCCGATATCCAGGTGTTATAGCTAAATCTTGTGCTAGTACTATATTTCTCCATATATTCCAGTTTCGTGACGCTTCGCTTCGTCTCGAGTCGCCTGTATGCAAGTTCTCTTGAATGCTTGGGATACAAACATTGGTACCGCTCGGCTATAGCTTTGACACGTGTTGAAGAAACGGAATATTTGTACATGACACGAGATTCGTACAATCTCTTGCCACTAGCATTCGATTTAACATGACTGACCCTTGTTAGTTACACAAGTCACTTACTTGGTAGACTTGATAATAGCCTCAGTATTTATCTTACAAGTCAGGAAATCGGAGTAAACCTGGATCAAGGCGATCCATCTGGATTTTATTAATTTATTATTATATATTTGTTTGGGTATTAGAGTGAGTTAAAATTTAAGGTAATCTTATAATTATTAATTAAGTGATAAAAAAAACTTAAAATAATAGAGTTCCTGAGTGGAATGGGAGTGTTCAATGGAGATAGCACGACAATAACAAAAGCTAGTACAGCATGTGCTATGATGATGATGATGATGACCTAAACATGGAGGTTGCGCATTAGCCGTTAATTAAGCCAACCAAATAAGCAGCTTCCTGTACACATTTTCAGCACCACCAGAGTGTGTTTTTCGTCTCTCTATGCCTAAATATTTACTTTCACGATGAACGTCCAACGATCTGTAAGCTGACTACTCCAAGACCAACGAAAAAAGGTGCCTGGACCAATTAATATTGTTGATAGAAGTATAAAATAATCACAGATCACAATTTACATAATATGACAAATGTCAATCAAAATATTCCATATCTGATTAATTATTTATGTGAACGAAATTAAAATTTTATATTACGATACGAAGGCCTATTCATATGCATCGGACAGTACATATTTCTGTGTTGATGAAAGGTCAATTATCGTCCGATAAACCGTCTTTCAATAATACCGGATTATAATGTAAATTTTAACTAAATAACCTTATAAATCTTGTGATCGATTTATTAATATATACAGAATACGACAACATTATAAGTATACATATTTTATATGCCACAGTGGAATATCACCGTTTTTATAGAGAACCAACATAACGTACCATTTACTACTTGGATTTGATCATTATATATTCATATTTTTCCATTTGATACCTGGAAATAAATTGTAAATTCATTATTTTAAATAAATATACATACATTTGTCCTACATAGAGCTTGTAAGCACAAATTAAATTAAAGCTTCATCACATTCACTAACAGGTTGTGGGTAATCGGCAAATATAAACGATATGAGCAAATGAAAAATGATCCAAAGAGCAAACTCTTCTCTATATTTATTACTGAATCTTTGTAAGCTCAGCCTTAATCGTATAAATTACCCACTATTAGTTCCGGAACATCCTCGGATGATTGCTAATCCTATTATACAGCCTATTTAGTATTTGCACGAAAATTAACATTGCAATAGTATAATCTCAATAAACACAAGCAAATCGTAGGGACAATACGGTAAACCCCAATGTGGTGTAAAGTAAACAAACACAGGAATAGGACGAAAAGTTTTCGTTTGGATCTTAACAAATGATGGACCCTTGGTCAGGTTAGATTAGTTAGATTGGAGAGCTTTGATAATTAAAGATACACATATAAAAAATATATTGACAATGTTAATTAAGTACATAAGAGTACACGAGATTATTAAAAAACTTTATGATTTCGGGCATATATAGCACGACTTTTGTACAAAACTTAGCTGATACAATAATGATGAAGTTACAAATTAAGTTTCATCAACGGGGGACTAGGCCCTAACTTCTTGTACATATTACAAAAAGACTAATAATGGACTTCCTTTAGTCGGAAATTTCATTACACACGACAAAATACCGCTGCGTTGAGACATTTTGTGAATGCGTCAAAAATACATCATTCTTTTTTACAAAATATACAAATATGATACACATAAAATATAGACGAAAGTAAAAATCAATAAATGTGAATCCATATTCAGTTTATTATAATAATATACCACAGAAAATATGACACGCAAACATGAACTTCAATTAGCAATTCAGGATTTGGATTTTTAAATTTATACAATATTCTATGAGTAGTTAAAAATAATGGTTTAGTAAAATTGTTATTAAAATAAACTAAGACTAAAAAATAAAAGATTAAGAAGCTACAGATACGACTGAATTCTAATAACATTAACGAAACCTAGTTAAATGAGTGTAAACACAGAATTGGAATTATTATACCAATTATTTATGGTTTTATAAGAGATAATTACGAATTTTCTAAGAAAATCAGATTTGAAGAAAAGGTGCGAAAATGAAACGTTAACTGTTTATGACATTTTCTCAATAAACTTAAGAAATCAACAACAAACATCTTTCACTGGAAAAGGGAATGAAAAAGGCCATTAATAGAAATCATAATTTTAGCAACGTCATATGAAACAAGTATTGAGAAGTGATTTTAACACTCTTTGAACAGACATCAGTCTATTGCTTTGTGATTATTTATTGCTAGTATTTGAACAAATGCACTAAAGATAGTTATTTCTAGACATAACAATGTGTCTTAAGATTACCTCACTTGACCTAGAATTTGAGAAATAATCATCATTATGTCTGAGACGAGAAATGATTGACCAAATTGGTCAGTCGTGACATATTCACAGTGACAACATGCTGACTATTAAGTACTTACAATAATAACATAAATGTAAGTGCTCATAATTCAGAAGTATTAAATTTGAAATAATTTATCATTAATTATGTTGCACTATTCTATCGAGTGTGTAAAATTAAATCGATTGAAATCTAAAAAAATATTTTATCTCAGTCCACATCGTAAAGCAGTTTTGGGGTGAAAAGGTTACAACTTCCGCGTTTTATAAGAACGATAATTTTTTTAATATTTAAATAAAACAGACTACTATAAAATGCAAAAGAGAGTAAATTGATTAATCAATTTTTTTCTCACGCATAAAATATGATACAAATTCTAAAGTACCCATCATAATTGATAGCACCATCAATATCCATTAGAGATTTCCAAGTTTGAAGTAAGACATCGCCTATGAGTTCAGGTAACGTACAAATTTCGATTGATTGATAAAGGTACTCTTGTATCACCGACCACTAATTACATAATTGATGATGATCCACCAGAAGAGAATATTGATAAAATGAAAAGTTTCCTAAAAGAGAACAAACCGGATAAGCTAGGAAATGAAATTGGATTGTGTTCGCCTTTTCAACATAATCACTTTAGGGATGGTTGAGGTTTCGGATTATCATTGTGTGTCACCCAAATGATATGATTAAGAACTTTTCTAATTAATGAAAATGAACTCTGATTATTTATATCGAAAGAAATTGATATAGACATTAAAATTAAGTTTCGTTATTCATACATTATATAATGATAATTGTCAACATAATAATAATTGGCACTATTTACATTATTTGGTGTTGGTTTCGCGACAATCTTTCTCGGTTCATTTTCATAAAAATTACGTTGCATAGAAGAAAATTACAATTAAAAAAATTGATCATGAAGAATGCATGTGCTTATATTTTAAAATATTGTTATGCTAGTTGTAAATATCGTTACAATTCAAATTCAAAATATTAAATCAACCCCTTGCAGTTAAACACATGTTCGCCCCTGGCACAAACTGTGAACTACCATTCAAAGAGACCCCATGAGTTATTTTTGGCAATATGAAGTGCCCTGAACATAATACGTTGTGTATGTAATATGAGGGCTGTGTGAACAGATTTCATGTTCCAGGTGGGAGGCGGAGTACAAGTACATCGACCACGTTTACAGTTAACTTGGTTGAAATGGATGAATTCAGTGGTTACCTACATTGGCTACAACACTATGTTCCTATGTGAATGAGGCAGGTATAAGCCCCCAAACTGCACTTCATTACCATACTAAAATTTGTAGTCCTTAAACCTTGATTGCACGTTGGCTTCCTGATAATATTCATCGCATAAAGCCCACATGGTAAAGCATTATCCTAATCATATATTGAATACATGTCCACTATATTATAGTCATACAAAATATATGGAATATTTGTAAGATTCATCATAACTTTGGTCTCATCTGGGGAATGGGTACATGCGGTAGGAATGCATGAATGAGCCAGACCAGAGCGGTCAGGCGAGACCAAAGAGGACTAAAAAACACTCATACACAGTGACTTGGACCCTTTTGTTATTTTTACAAGCAGAATTACCATATGGTTGGTTGCAAAGTCAGTGGACGTGGCCAAACCGGCTCTGAACACCTGTCATCGGATTATATTATATACAGCGAATACTGCGTCCTTATAACCACACAACAGTTAATCTAATATGGAAAGTATATAAATATTAAACAAAAAACTAATAAAAATCATCGCAAACATGAAGTAATGAGTTTAAAGGTATATAAATTAAGTTACGAGCCGCCTTGTGGCCCAGTGGTTAGTGTAACGGATTCGTGAGTGAAGACTCCCGGGTTCGATTCACGGCACCGGAGTCACTTGGTAGATCTAGCTTAGCAAACTAGATCTTAAGTACTCATTGCTGTGTGGTGGCCTGGGAAACCATCTCTACTATATTCTCCCGTAAAGGCCAAGGTGGCCTGGCCAACCCCTTATAAAGGGACTCCCGTCAATAAGGAAGGCGTCACGGTATTTATTTTTTTAAGTTATTTTTCTGATACATATTTATTTTTATATTTCGAACCACGAAATCGTCTATTATGTGTTTATAATTTTCATACAAATAGGTTGTCCTCTATCCTGGGAAATGTCAAATATCAATACATTGACATTTATCAATGTATGTATTGTAATAATAATATATATAATTGTCTAACTGTGTGTATGTTATATGTCTGTATGTCTGTCTGTCTGTCTGTCTGTATGTCTGTCTGTTCGGATCAATCTTTCAAATATCCTCAGCGTATACAGAGTCGCTATATACAGAAAAATAGTCCTTAATATATCAGGGTACAAGCATAAAAATTCCGTGTGCTCTTAAGTCTTTATGGAACTGAGCCATATATTCAAAATAGAATAGAATATTTGGTAGTGAGACTGCATTTAAATTTGTTGATTATTGAAGATATGCGAAAGTAGCCCTTAATATGTATCGAATACCTTCGAGATATCGTATACTTTCGTTTGAAATATGTTTGCTGTCAGTTTAGTTCGAAATGTATGAAACTTCAAAAAATGTTCATTTTCAATGATTGTTTAAACTATAAAATGGGGCTTTTTCGAAATAGTAAAATGGTCCTATTTGACCGGCAACTAATGTAGATTCATCCATTATCTATAACACGTTTCATGTCTCTGTCAATAGAAGGTAGTTAATCGTAATCTGTAAAATTTTATATATACACTTCAAATTGTTTGACATTTGAAACGTAGTGTTGCCAGGTCTATAAATAATTCAATTTAAATATTTAATCATAATTAATACATATCTAAAATCTCGAAACGGGTATTTTAATAATAATATTATTGAATTAATTTCAAAATAATATTAAAGATATTTAATAATGCATAATAAATGAAAATTCTTAAAAAACAGTATTTGTCGGGAGACTCGCTTTTTAAATATTGTGATGAGTGTTGTCATCATATGAAAACTGCGTTATATTATTTTATTAATAATTTTAATAAAATTTCAAACTTCTTTCGAATGAAAAACAAACAACTTATTATCTTCGTATTAAAAACAAATCAGAGCATTTAAATATTAAATAATTTCAATATATTTTTAGGTGTATTTAATTTGATAATGCATTACAATTTCCACATTTTTATACTTCATTTTTAAAATAAAAAAATTCTTTAAAACTTCTTTAAAGCAACAATGAAATCAAAACTCAAAGATAAACGTCCTATTAAAAAACCAGGCAGAACATAAAAAAACATTAACAAATTGAAAATTTCAATTAAAATTACCCTAGTATTTTTATATTTGGGGAAAACAATCATGAAGTCTCTGCAATCAATTAGTGAGAATATTAGTTTTTAAAATTGTATTATTGTGATACCACGAAATATATTCACTGAAAAGCCCATTTTAATAATTAATTTAATTAAAAATATTTTCAAATCTCACCTAAAGCCTCCACCACGAAGTTGGCCAACGAATTAGTAGCAAATTTAAATGGAAGACAAGCAGGACCGACACGATCGCTGAATATAATATCCTCTGCTGTTCTTATCAATCCGATGTCGTAATCATATCCATTACTGAAAAAAAAACACATACGTGTTATATTTATTTAAAACAATTAAAATATTCTCCAAACTCACGCGTATTGATTGTGCCTGATGAATTGTGAAGCTTTGATCATCGTTGTTGCTGTACTGTCGCCTGAAATCATATTAATAAATAACCCCCCTTTTATTGTATAATATTCTAAATTATTCATACACTAGACACAATATGAGTCTTAAAATATCGTTATAACTTAATAAATAATTGGTAAATCATTTTTTTAAAACGTCCTACGGGAAAATATAATATTGTTTACTCTTTCTTTCTTCTCTTAGTCTGATTTAGTCTTAATTTATATTTTACAAACTAATACATATTGTTGCTTTTACACATTTTAGAATTATGAGATCATCATGTCTCCAAATGAAGGTAAAATATTTTAAAGGCTTTTATGATATGGCAACATTGCCACGATTATAAGATAAAATGACTAAGACTATTTACATCGATTATCGAAGCCATGGTCGGCTGAAATGTGTACAAGATTAGCCGAATTAGACTGTGCGAATCTTTCATTGTGCAATAATAAAAACAAGATAATCTCAAACTTTTTAGAGTAGTCAATAAATTCTATACAATCTGTTTATCCTTCCCTTAAAATGTTTCAACTTCAATCAAACACATATTAAAAAGTGTACCTGATTCGAATCGGGCACATTTTGGCAATTTACCTTAGAATGAATGCATAAGCTTTATTTATTATCACAAACCAATACTTTCGAAATATGAAATAGTCAATGAACTTTTATCTATAGAAGAGTCTTGCAATATTAAGTCGTACATTCGAATATGCCCGGTCACTAATAAATGTGCATAGTCATATACACTCACACATACGAGGGCTGCGGCCACATGAAAATTGTAGTCCCTAAAATCTGACTGATTCGATAATCCGACACTCGAGAGAAACAAGATATTTCTTACAAAAACATCCGCAATGATCATGTAAATTGTTTACATAATGACATATTATTTGTTCTTAAATATATGGAGCAATTTTTAATATCGCACATTAGCATATTAAGTGAAATACAGTGTAATGTTATTTGAAAGAAGTGACAGTTAAACATATGAGCGGTAGAAGCAGCGCCCCAAGCGGCTGACACACGAAACCTTTGGTGCTACATCTCATCTGTGCCTGCTGTGGTTTTGACGTCTTTTAAAGTATCATTGGCTTAGTATATTTAGTTTATTTATCAATGGAGATGATATATGTAGTCTTTAGTGTATTAAATATATTCAGCTTACTTAGTTTTATGTTGTGTTCTCCGTACAAAACGCCGACATTGGACACTTGCTGATTGGCGATACAATGAGCAGCTGTGAGGACATATCTGACGCTGATGATAGTGGCTCCACAGTATATAGACCTCAAGTTCACATCCACTAGGGCCACCATCATCGGGAACTCATTTATACGGGTCTCCTGCCCTCCCACGATTCGTCTCTACAATATCAAAAATCCTTATTAATAATTATGTATATTGATTAAATACACTCCATCTGATGTATGCATTAGATCGATATATTAGCAGGCCATACGACTGCATGTATAAATATCAAGATGGCGGATCAAGTAGACGAGTCTTAGTAAGACAACACTAATTGTTTAAGTGGGCTAAATTTCAGTTTGTGTATATTCTCGCTAGAAGTGTACATCTCTCTCCATTATTGTTGTTTAAGCACTGTTAATCACCTTGATTACAGTATTATCTTAGTCAAACTCACCTGCTTGGTCCGCCATCTTGATATTTATATATCCAGTTGTCTGGTATTCTAGATCGGTTGTACCAAATAGATACAATTTACAGAAATCCTGCATAATCACAATTCGTAAAAAATATGCTCACTTGATAATGTTAAATACAATATAATTCGATGGTAAATTTTACCATTTTTATTGCTTTGTAAATCACCATTTTTAAAATGGATAAAATTATTATTTTGTTAAATAGAAATTCGCGCGAAAAACTGGAAAAAGACTTGTAGACGCTGTACATTTGCAATTGCTTACGTATTAAAAAATGCAAACAAACACTAAAGCCAATTGAGAGCAAATTCTTGTCAGTATTTCTTTTGATCTAATGACGAGTCACGTCTTATGGTAAAGTATGAGCCAGATCACTTTGAATTGATACATATAAAAGACCATAGCGTATGTATACGTTTTCCTCTAAGTCCTTTTATAAGTGGCCTTTAGAGTGCCTTATACTGACTACATGGTTGAATTTAAGCATGTATAATATTAATAGGATTTTTTTTAATTTTTTTCCGTTATGTCCGAAGTTACCTGTAATTTACCTAGTGATTTTAGTTAATTTACCTGTGATTTCCAGCCACAGTCACACTGAGTTGGGGGCGTATATTGTTCAGCTGTCAAAGTACACATGAATTTCCCTCCAGAGCTTGTAGATGTTGTCACAAGACCTAAATATTATATAAACAATTTAAAAATACTTTGTATATAAAATACAATAGGGGTTATCTGCGGTTTAATTACACTTCAAACAATTACTTAGATAAGTTTAATTAATAGAAAAAAAACACGTTACGACATGTGTATAAAGTAGCATTTCACGTGGAAACAAATACAGTTTATCTTATCATTTACGATGCAAATATTGTGATAATTTAACAAGGAAAGCTTTTTAATTGACTTGACATGTCTGTCTGTCTGTTTTGATCTAATTCCTACATGTTTTAATGGATTTACTTAATTAATATTTGGTGGAATGTCGGCTGTACTCATTAAATATAAAAAATAGGAATCTATAAAATTAAAAAAAAAACATCTTTGAAAATGTTTAAGATACAATAAGTAAGTATATTCAATAACTTTGCTAGAACCTAGTGAATAAGTTATTATAGTCAATTATTTACATGTATGATATAAAATAAAATGAAAATATTATAACAATTGGTCATTAACAAAAATACATATCTACAAAAACTTTGTTTTTTTTTCTATGAAAATAAAGACATAAACGAACTCAACCTTATAAATTTTTATTTTATTATACTTATGTCTTTTACGGTATTGTCTAAAATATTATATAAGCAATATGTTAATATTTACAAAAAATGCATTAGTGAAAATTTTGAAAATAAAACAAGACAATTAATAATGGGAAAAAATATATCTAAATGATGATAAAAATTCGCATCTTTATCAATTAACATCTGCTTCAGTTATATTTATTTGTATTAACTTAATTAAAATCGTTTACTAGTTAAATATATAGTTTTAATCGATACTATCGATAAACATAAAACACATCTATATCAGAAGCTTATTTGTAATTATATTATGTGAAAACTTATAATATATAAGTTATTATAATATAAGATAATATGGCATATTAATTATAAATGTGTACATTAAATTAAAGCTTGAAGTTTGAAAATATTCATTAAAATCCTTGAAAACTGTCACTGTTTCAGATACGGTTTTGTGTTACTGACTAAGCAAAAAATAATTCTAATGAGTCTAAAGTTATTTATTAATTTAAAGTATTAAATTAATTAATATTGTGAATTTACCGATTGAAATCCTATTTGATGTTGAATAAGTATCCAGAGTTCCGATTCCACAATAAGTGTCAGCTCCTGTTAGTGCAGAATCTCCAGTTTTCGACACCAAAAGTCTATCACCGGTACAACCTGAAGTCTAAATACATTGTTTTATTTAATCCCAATATTGTTATTAATTACTTTGTGAGTTCTTACTGAAGGCATTGAGATTTCAGAGCATGTAAGCCGACATCTTGTATTGGCTGGGCATTGAGCCTGCCACCTACAAACGAGGTTTCTTGGATAACTATTTGGATAATTCCTCGAATAAACGTAATAACTTGTACCAGAAGCAACCTGAAATAAAAACCCAAATCAATACACAACAATCATACGTGCATTTCAAACCAACTTACATTTTGGAAATAGTCACAGTCGGCGTTTTGAGCGGTTGAATCATCAATAAACAAAATTACAAATGTGATCCAAATCACCGCAGACGACAAGCCTGAAAATTATAATGTTCGTCAACTTATCTAAAATCTATCAGATAATTAATATTTTCACATCAAACGCAATGCCGATAATTTGTATTCAGTTTTTTTTTCACTTCAACAGACGGGTTTTCACACTGATAACGATAATACGAACGAATGTGATTATTTGTTGAAAGCCTTGACTTTACATCCTTGAATGTGGTATTTAAAACAATTTCAGTAAATTGTACTAATTATTACGTTGAATATATTACACCATACGGAAAAAAAATCCCCGTAACAAATTAAATAATCACACATATCTGTTTAAATCACTATATTTACATGGATTTTCTTGAATTATATGTTTTTTTTATCCTAAAATCATCAACAAAAAAAAATTCATGGCTAGTTTTTACGTCTTGAAAATTATTTTCGCACGTGATTTGTTTGGTAATTAGAACAATACGACTAACTTAACGCATCGTAAGAATAATAAAACATTAATAAATGATCTGTCTAGTTACGTTTAATTGTTCTAAATTCGAAATTGTTTGTACCAGCGAGGAATGTTCGATATTCAAAAAAATATGGCTATAGTAGAACTCACCCGCCATGATGGATGCGTATTTATAATAAGTTTGGCTGTTGTTGGAAGTATATTTATAATAGTAATTAATATTGTTCGATGATCTAATGGCAACTGAAGGAAGCGGCGCCCGCAAAACACTTTTTAAACATGGCCACCATTTTCGCCCTGCTACAATACACGGGAAACTCAAACACTGAGCTCTGCAAACACCGCAGACACCGTCGGAAAAATAGCACACATGTATCAACCATTGACGTACTAATTAATTAAATTAACTAAAAAAATAAATAGAGCACATTTTAGAGTGGTTATTGTGCACTCATTCATATAATAATTCTAAGAAAATTACATTCATTTAATTAAATACATAAGTCATTTATTTATGTGCATGTCGACGGTATAAATAAAAGAAAATTATAATTAATATATATTAATTTCAAATTAAACCTTTCCCATTTCAATTTCACCCTTGAAGAATATCCATAAAAAACAGATTTTATACTCGAAAATAAAGAAAATGAATTTCAAAATACAAATAAAACCAAAAAAAAGTGAAAATCTAGTAGTGCATATCTTTAGATGCTACATATAATAATCACGGTTATATTTTAATAAATAAGTGAATTTCACTATTAATACAACAAAACTATAATATTATATTATATTACGATATTAATTTTATTTGTTAAAAATAATATCAGTCCATCGGTAAAATGAACTTACGTTTCCTCGAGACATATTTGGTTTTAATTACATGTCTTATGATTTGGTTAGTTATTCATTTTAGTGTAATGTTTTACTCAAATCTGTGATTATTTTTAACTTAATATCCTCGTGGACTTTTTTAAGATATGTAATTTCAGGTAAGTTGTCCACTGTCAGGTAAGTAACTATCAATGTGTAATCAGCACATTATGTAGCCATTAGATAATTTTATTTTTCGAAAAAAAAATGTGTTTCTCCAATAACGCGCTTTCGTCTCAAAAAAAAATTATTTACGAAACAATGTCTGTTGCATTGATTATTGGACAAATAATTTGATCATCCATGGAGGCTTTTTCAAATAAGAAAATGTTCAATATTATTTTCAAACATATAAATAATTAATAGAAGGACATTGACGAGCCGCACATGATTTTGAACGCATTTTCTGTATAATTCTCTCGTTTTCCAAATGAGGTTCGCAATTAAGAAGCTGAAAGATTAACGCCTGTTCACAATGAGCTCAAGTGAGCAGCGATACATGTCATCTCTCAACAAACATTCAATTCATTTACAATATATGTATATTATTCTTATTATATCATTACAAAACACTGTCTTTCTAAACAGCACTGTGTGTAATAAATAGCTTATCAATAATATGTGACAGTTTTGTACAATTTCAATTCAGCCAAATAACGGAATATTCGCCGGCGACATTTACAAATTACCAAATACTGATAACGCTTTGTTCTTTTTTAATACACTTCTCGGAAAAATGCTTCACAAACATATCATCGGTCATTTTAAATTAAATTTCACAATAACGATGCATTTTTGCATTCGCTGAACTTTTTTAAATCAACATATATAAGATAAAATAACCAGAATAATTGCTATTTCAAATTGTTCTAAATTTAAAAAGAATGCTCTCGTGTTGCCATTATGGCCTTATTGTTTTTATATATATTTATAAATATATTTTTTATTGTAATACATATGAGGGCATTATGCTCTTGGCCTACACCTGGAATTACTATCATTTTACACAATAATATTGATAAAGTATTATCGATTCTTTTTTTTTCGTCTTATCAGTAAAGTCGTGACTAAATTAAAATATGCATACAGCAATTAAAGTAATGTTTAAAATAAATAAAATAATTTATTTTGTGTTTGGAGCCTTCATTTTTTAACCAACCAAAACGATTATTTTATTTAATGTGAAAAAGCATCGGGTATTTTCGTATGAACTTAAAAACTCTGGATTAAAAGGCAATTTTAATATAAATTTAAAGGTCCTACACAACCGAAATCATGTTAAGATTAAGATAAGATTATTTGTTATTTATTAAAATTACCAGAACACCGTGTGACAACCTTTTTCTTTGCGACGCTTCTGATTGGTCAAAATCGACACCCACACACCATGATGTGACTGATTTTGACCAATAGATAGCTTGAGCGCCATAATTTGCATATAAGTCTTCAATTTTTACATATAAAATCCACCATAAATTGATTTACTGCATCAGAATAGTGTTAAAATATAAAACAATCATTGTTTATTTTCGCGATGAACGTATTAATGAATGAATCCCGTAAGAAAAATAGTCAAAATTCTATTTAATTAAACAAGTGGGCCCCGCATATTTCCGCCGGTTGTTTGGGCAGGTGTTGCCAGCTTTCAAAATTAAACCAAACAATCCATCGCGTTGATAACAACGAGAGTGGAATACAAACATCCCACCTTCTGTGTTTCCATTTTATTAAAAGTTACGGAAGTTTATTCAACACCAATTAATATTCACAACAACAACACGTCCATTTTGATTTAAAATTGCACTAATTAATACCGTTATCGTGACAGAAAAATACATATTAATATTTTCCCTCCTTATCTCGCTTTTTACATTTCAATGTCACAAGCTTGCAACAATTTGTTGATTTTCTTTTATTATTTATATTGTTGAATATACAATTTGTGCGATATTAATTTTTAATCTTATTCTTAGATAAAATCTGTATATTAATATAAATATAAACACCAATTTACATGCATATAAAATGCAAATTAATAAGGAGATTTACATATAGATGAAGCTGCGATTTGTCATTTAAAAAGCTTGTTAAGAATACCTCATTTAATCACACAGTTATCCTGCTACGGAAAATAATGAAATATAATTTTATTATTGATTATTTTTATAAGTTCCCCGCAACTACAGCAGGTGTCTGAATGAATCTCCCCCTTTCGTAGCTTTGTTTACAATTTCCCTTACAAAATCACCAATGGCGACAATATTCTGACATTCGTAGTGGCTTCGGGACATTCTTCTCAAGATGGTGAGTTTGACAAGTTATATCGATAAATAACACCCTCTTGAGGGTAGTTAAAGAACAGGTGTAAAGTATATTGTATTATTTACACACATTCACTGCTGTTTGATCAATATTTTTGCGACTTGACCTACTTGCGGATCAGTAGGGTGACAACGATAAAGGTGAAAATACTACAAATATTGTAATCATGGCTTCAAATCCTGTTCGAATTAAAAAAATAATGAACAGCTTTTGCGCCTGGGAAATAATATTAATAATTTCGGTGACTTCAATAGTTTAAATTCACGAAAAACAGTTAAAAATGCACCTTATATAGCATAAATTGAACTTTTCAAACAGGAGGAAAATATATAATAAAATAACTATATATATATATATATATATATATAACTCATATATATATATATATATATATATATATATATATATATATATATAACTCTTATATATATATATATATATATATATATATAACCTATATACTCTGCTATATAATATATATAGGAATTTTTTAATATGTAACTCGTCACAAAAATAAAAGCATGGGCTTTTATTTTCTTGTTCCCATACTTTTTATAACTCAATAATTACGTCTCAAATCAAATAAAAAATATATTAAAACTCTCATCGTAAAAAGATTTATATACACCAAATCTAATTCATAAGATTTTTTTGTATTATAAAACAATGGAAAATTCAAATTTAATAAAGAATTTGTAATAAATAAAGAACTCATATTAACAATTTAATCGTTAAGTCAAAATAAAATAGTCAATATACCATTTATACAATCGCTTTCACAAATATGAAAATGCATTGGATAGGAGTTGGATTTTTTTGACATTAAATTAAACTCTTATTTTTTTAAATTTAAGTTTAAAGTCTACTTTAGCTAAATATACGCTTTATTTATTTTAGTCGTAATCGATTGCTACATAGATATGTACATACATATATGTTTATAGTCTATATTTATTTGTATTACTAAATAAAAAGTAGGATTTCATTGGTAATTTTCGGAAGCATAATTGGAATTAGATTTATTAATTTTAAAATATATTATTTGTATCAAAAGCATGGCTAAACTAAATTGTCTTGATAGTAAATATTTTGATTCCGTGTCTCGGTATTCAAGTCGCGAACACCTCAATACTTAAATAGTCTCCCTTGTAATACGAGTCAAAATGGGCGGAAGAACCACCAATTATTTGACCAAAAGAGATGTGGATCCAATTTTCCAAGTCATTTCTGACTTAGAAAGGCCAGGCGGGTCTAATTTCTCTGAAAGTTCTTTATATTCAGAATATACCGATTTGGTGGTCCACCATAGAGACGATTCGGATTTGTCTTTGGAAGGTTATCCGACTGTGATAAGAGTAGATGGAATAGAAAACCTGGTGGAAGCTCATCATCGCGAAGTCGTCCTTCGAAGGTCTTTTAGAAGGAGAAAATCGAGGATGAGACAAGATACGGGAAGTCTCGTAGTTCGTCCTGGTGAATCCAGAAGGCGCAATCGCCACAAGGTAACTGGTACGATATAAAATATTAACAAATTTAATAATAAACCGTATTGAGCAGAAACATAGAAGTAAACCATCTTCATATGGCCACAGTGAGAACAAATTGGGCATGTTTTCTTCAATGGAATTGGAATCGTATCAAAAAAACGATCTCGATTTAATATCCAATTTCGACAAATCTGATTGCCCCATTTATGAAGTAAGTTTTTTTCATATTTTGTACACAGTGTATGGAAATAAGTTATAATATTCTAGGTTCCAAAAGATGTTATTGAAAATGCTCAAAGATCAAACAGACATTCGAAAAAATCCAAAAACAAACTAAGCAACAATTCAAATTATTCTATAGACGAGAACAGTAGCAGAGAAGAGAAAAGAAAACGAAAAAAGGCAACAAAGAAAATAATCGCAAAATATGAAGACATGCTGGAAACATTACTTCGAAAATGTCAACAAAATGATTGCAATGTTTGTTAACGCTTACAATATTTTCACTATTAGTTGATGTACTTGATAAATATTTCAGATAAATACCAAAGATGAACAGATTGAAAAGCTAAAATTAAAATTAAAAACATTGATGTCTTATAATACTCAATTTGCTGATGAAAATGATTATATGCGGAAGCAACATGCCGATATGAAAGCCTGTATAGAACATTACAAGACTTATTCTGCAAGTTTAGAAGAACAGTGTCATAAAGCAGGAAATACAGATCCTAATCAAAAGATTTGTGCCAATTGCAGTGTCAATGAATTGGCAAATATAAGATATGAAAAAGTCAATGCGGCTCTCAATGAAGATATTCTAATGTTAAAAAATGTACTTTACAGGTATTGCTTTTAAATAATATCTAATACATAATGAAGAAATTAATCTATAAATATATTACAGATTAAACGTTCAAATAGGAAGATATCAAGAGAAAATTAGAAATGGTGATGAGCGTTCAGTTAGAATACCGAACATAATAGATAATACATCAGATAACAAAAATATTTCAATGCCTTCCATACCAAACTTCCAACCTGAATTTATTAATGGTATTTTTTTAAATTATTAAACTGATATACAATAAATATTAAATATATACAGTTTTAGATGAAACAGATGCAGTAAAACAAAAAAGTGAAGTGATTCGGAAAGATGTTCAAATGTTTTGGGGAAATGTAAATTCTCACACTTTGGGTATGTATGATAAATATTCAATTATAATTCGATTGATATTTACAACATTTTATATTATTTTAGCTCCTTTATTAAATGCATATCAAGAATCTATATTGGAGAAAGATGATCTCATAAGAGATTATGAAAAGGAATTCAACAGGTTTACAACTAAACTTAAGACTGTGGTCGAGGAAAATGACACAATTCATCAAGCAATATCAAAAATGAGTAGAGAGTTAGCATCGGTGAAAGAAATTTCCGGACTGGCCATATCGGAAAGGGATTCTCTCAGAAAAGATTGTGAACAATTGAAGAACAAAACACTGGAGCTCGAAAATAAATTGAAAACAGTCAGCGAATCATATCAACAAAAAGGTTGACCTATTATTTTGTAATACATTGTTAAAATTTAAATTATAATCATTATGAAATTTATAGTAGACACAATGTCAAGGGATTTTGGCCTGATTCATCAAGAATATTTTAAAACCAAAACCGGACTTGCTGCAGCACAAGGAAAATGCCAGCTATTGGAAGACCAAAATAAAGATTTACAAAAGGATTCCCAAGTGCCTATTAAAATTCATAATATGAGGATAGATGAATGCAAAAAGTAATCAATGTATACATTTATAGAAATATTTTACTGGATTATAAATTCTTAAATTATTTAGATTGTTCGATGACTTAAAACAACGTTATGAATCTGAGAAAAATAAATTATCCACAAGACTTTCCATCCTTCAAGACAGCAACACACAAATGGAAAAAAGAATCATTCACATAACAGGGGAGAAAACTGATTTGGAAAACAAAATGAAAAACTATATAAAAGTTTCAAAGTGAATATTGATGCAATAATTGGAATATGTTGATATATTAACATTAATTATACTATTATTTTTAGGAAATGCCAACACGATTTGTCTAATCTAAGAGCAGAATTAGCAGCAACACAGTCATCACGAGATGTATTCAAAAGGCGTTCAATCAGAGCTGTAAATCTTTGCCGACAATTAGTCCTCGCATTGAATAAAACAGCCAATGGCAACAAGAATATCAAAGCAGAAAAAATTGTAATTTTCTACATCATGATAATAATACATTCAATTTAAAACTAAAAATTTTTTAGGTTGCTCAAAAGGAAGTGATGAAAAACTTAGATATTGTGGAAAATAAATTAAGAGAGCAAGAAAAGAATATGGCCGAGTTGAAATCGGAAAACATTGAGAAAGTAATCATGCTAGAAGATGAAATCCGAGAAAAGGATACACTTATTAAAGCAATGAAGCAGCATATAGAAGGAGAGCGGTAATATATTATAATTTTTGATGTTAAAATGAGATTCCTCTATAATTTTTTTATGTTGGCTGTGAAAAAAAGACAAAAAAAATGCTATGCCTTACTTCTTATTGCGGTTGGCCTGATCTAATGTAGCACTCAACTTTACTATCTTTACATATTCATTTTTATTGAAGCTTGTGATTTAATTATATTTTTGACATTTAATACATTTTGGAATAATGGATTTCCATATTTAAAAAAAATATATCATTAAAAGATTTTAATTTGAAAACTGTGTAAAAACAGCATTCATATTATTTATAAACAAATTATTTTTAATTCCACTTCAGATTAAGAAGATACTCCGAAGTGAATCCGTATGGAAAGACTGTGGATGAAATTGTGAAGAAGAACTCCATGAAAATACCACCTGTAAAACCGGCAAGAAGTAATCTTCAACCAACAAAAGCAAAATAAAAAAAAACTTATCTTATGTCAAACAAATTTTATTTGTGGAATAACGTTAAAAATAAATACAAAAATTCAGTCAAATTATTATTCAATCAATTTTTTCTTTCTCTTGTTTTTTGGTTATCTTCAGATTGATCACCTGGTGCAAGATCATCCAGATCGGACACAACACTGCCGTCACTACATTGAAGAGCCAATTGCCATAAATCTAGATAACAATTACTTAATCAAAATAAAGAATGTAAATATTATGAATATAAAAATTATAAATACCATGCTATCGACAATGGAAAACATAATAGCTTCCTCGGAAGCTTTAAGTCCTCTACTTAAAACTGATTTGAACCGTTCTTCGGAGAATGAGTTATACGTATAAATGCACACAATTATTATAGTCAATATGATCGGGTTGAGCAAAAGCCAAACAAATCTGCACACATATTTTCTGAATCTAAAATGACATTGTGATGAAAAAATTTTTTTTATAATTTAATTGTTTTATTATACCTTTTTGTATTAATTCCAATACATAAAGCGACCGGTGTGTAAAACACGGCTAGGAAATAGCCAAGGGAGAAATTTTGCATTCCGATAGCAAGACATAAGGTTCCCAACTCGACAAGGCCTAATATTAATATCACACTACCTTCGGCTTCAGTCCAATCACTTCTTAGACTGTTTAACACAAGCGGCAAAATAAATACTATAAGGAATGTTAAAATACTGAATCCATAAAAGATTGCTTGTTCGGTGGCTAGCTCAAAAATTTTAACTCCTGCAAAAATTAGAAAAGCTTTTAGATATACATATTTTATACTATATCTATAAAATAAGTGAAATGCATAATATTTTTAAATTGAATAAAAAGCAATAAAAGTGCGTCAATGATATTATTTCTTACCGATATCACTCAAAAGTTGTGGACAGCACATTAATAGATATCCAATAACGTGCACTGCAATGAACATCAAACATATTTCACAGAGTCTAATCTTTAATTGTACCGGTTTATCTTTTTTCTTTTCTTCTTGTTCTTTTTTTGAAGATTCTTTGTCTTTCTCAGATTGATTTGTACTTGTTGATTGTTGAATATTGAGCCAAAGGGAAAACGCTTTTATAAATAAAGCTCCGGAGAGAATCCCGAGTGGAGGAAAATACTGGGCTGTAACATGAAATTAGTTAAATAAAAAATTGATTTTCAAAAACAATATATTACCTATTGAAACAAATCTGTCAGTCGCCGGTCTTAAATAAAAGAAAAAGCTTTGATGAAATCTCTCTAGAAGATTGTTTAAGCTTCGAATTATCCCTTCGAGCGCATGAGCTGGTCTTCCGCCTTTCGTAGGATAGTTAATCTTATTTCGGGGATCGACTTCATCAATACCTTCAAGGGTGACAGCTTCTATGCCGTAACGATGGAAAAGACCGTGATTTCCAGTAGGTACCTAAAGATTTTATTTCAATCAATTAATTTTTAAATTATTCAATAATTTGAATATGGATAGAAAAATACCCCAGTCGCTTGAGTCGCCATTTGAGATAAGAGAGTTTTTAATGCATTGAGCCATTTGTTCCATTCTCCATGATGACTGATCCACGAGTAACTGTTCAATGTACAAGAAAATTATTGATGAAAAGTAAGAATATTATTTACAAAACCATACAAAAAAATAATTACCTTGATTTATATGCGTGATAAACATGAGATTTAATGCACATTTTATGAACTAGATTCACCAAATCTAAATTGGGCAATTGACCATTAAGACCTTCAATCTTCACATCCATGTATCCTACAAATAAATCATATTAATTACTATTTTCATATAAAAAGGAAAACATCCACATTTTTTAACGTACTAACGACAAGAGATGGCATTTCTAAATTGATGGCGGCCTGAATAGATCCCGCACGGCCCTTTAAATCACCAGAATTAAGATAAGGTCTCAGATCACCTTCAGTGTGATAAATTGTAAATGGATCATGCCAATTTTGAGATTTGATTGAAGTAACTCCATGATATGCTTCCAACCATGCTTGTGCACCGAGTTGTTCATGTTCGGTGACCAAAAATATCAAGTCTTTCGCCCAATATTTTCGAACTATAATTAAATAGGGACCCATTCAGTATGAAAATTCATTTTAATGTAAATAATTTAATAACTTACATTTGGCAAACTTTGCAAATGATAACAATAAAGCAATGCCAGCATTGGTATTTCGATGATGGGATGAAGCCGGTCTGTAAGGAGCACTAATAACAATAGCTTCAGTAGATGCAGTTCGACCAGCTCTTAAAATACCATAAACATTTTCGCCGCGGAATTTCTAAAAAAAAAATAATAATTATTTATCATTGAATAAAATTGAAAAATTTAAATTAAAAATCACCCGTCCTTTGCCGAGGGGATAGTTTAAGGTGAAATTATGAGTATACACATCTAAATTGAGTTGGTGCATTTTAGCAGTCAACCATGGAACTGGCATAGAATCTTTGGTGGCATAATTTTCCTGTATAAAATTGATTTTACTTGATTAATAATACGTCTTCATTGAACATGTGTGGTTTATTGATACCTTAATTTCCTCTTGTATTTCACTTAAATACTGATCAGCTGATCCATCGTTTTGTAGATCAGATTTTACCAATCCTATAAAGCATAAAAATCCGGTGAACATATACTATAATATATTGTATTGTATAATCATTGAATTTAAATACCTGGTAAAAGGGCATTTTCAGAAAAGTAATTAGAATTATTGAAAAGAGGGTGAGGAAGAGCCAAGAGCCAGGACATGCTGATGATGCATAGCAAGGCTGATATCAAGGATCCTGTCGTTCCTGACAGCGCCCAGCGGCACACGGAGCTAGCCCCGCCCCACGCCGACCCAGGATCAGTTAGAAGACCCATCCCTTTTTATCAAACAACTGTCATTTGATACCGGCACAAACAACTGGCTGATCCGTTCATAAAAAATATATACATACTTACATTTAGATTGTTTTGTAATATTTTAAGCAATAAATTCGATTTAAAGTAGTTGTCAATTAAATTTGTGTTAATTATCGTGTTTTTTGTTCATTTTATAAAAAAAAATCAGCATTTTTTTATTTCGATTATTTTAGATCAATTTTATTAACTGCAAATAATTTTCTATTTATTTTTTATAGAAAAATTATTTTCTTCTATTCTTTTTATTAATTTTCTAAATCGAACCCCTGGTTTATTCTTTGATATGATTGTTGTAAAGTTATGATTGTATTAAGGGACATTCACTTCGATAATATGCATTGCAGTATATTTTTGTAAAAGTTGGAAGGCTTTTTTGATCGAATTTGAAAAGAGGTGCTGCCAGTAAACAGTGGAGGTGTTGTGATGAGGCAGTGTTGCCAGTATCGTGTAAATGACAACACACGCCACACGCCAGTGGCTCCCATAGCAGGTCCTGCCGCCGCCCGCCCCCGCCCAGTGCCCCTAGCCGCCGCCCCGCCCCGCCCCCCTCTGCCCCGCCAGCACCAGGTAAGCCCCGCCCTGCCCCTCTCACCGCCCCCGCCCCCGCCCCAGCAGCTACTAGTCCCGCCGCCTGTCTGCCGGTAGTGGTGGTCTAGTGGTGATGTACTCCTGGTGGTGCCTTGACAGTGTGAGGCCAGCGAGGATGCTCTAGTAACACTTTGAGGACCACAGCCCTGACTACTGTATGGTGCTTAGTACTTGGTGTACAGGACCTGCTGTAGTCTAGTGCAGGCAGACCAGAATACTCTCCGAAGTCCAGACTGTTACCAACAATTATATGTATTGCCGTCACCATGCGACTATTATCTATTCATCAATTTAATTACCCCTTCAAATCAACAGTTGATTTTATCTGAATACTACATGAGCTAATTATTATGAATTTATTAAATATTCTTTTTATTTTTATCCTTATACCTTAATATTTTAAGTTATGAATAAAATCTGTTTAGTGTGAATTGTTAAAATCTATCTTCAAAGAAACCAACCCTGTGTAGGTGAATTCCAATATCATCACTGTTTGGTCAAAAAAGTCAATATGTTATTCGTTAATCATTATGGTTGCATCATGTAATAATTCAATGTAATGATTTTAGGCTGGCAAAATGTCGGACATTGTGTATCCACAGGGCTGTCGCCCTGTGTCTGATGATTTGGGTCCAGATGAATTAGTCAGAAGATTGAAGGTAATCTTTATTTTTAAATCTACTGTTTAATTATGTTTTAATTACTGTGTAACTCAAATGTATTTATTATTTCAGACACTCGCCCATACATTGCAAGGCTTGGGTCAAGATGAAGGCATGTACCAACAGTATATCCCGCTTGCTCTCCATTTGGCTGAAGAACATTTCTTGTGTCATGCCTCTCGAGATGTCCAACTTCTCATTGCGTGTTGCATCGCTGATGTTCTCCGTGTGTATGCTCCTGAAGCTCCTTATAAAGAACAGGAACAAGTTAAGGTGGATAAATCTTTGTTTAACAAAAAAATGTATAGGAAACGTAAGAATTCCATTTACAAAATATTATATTTATTTTTTAGACTATATTCCTCTTTCTCATCAAACAATTGTCGGGTTTACGAGACCCAAAAGATCCAGCATTCAAACGATACTTTTATCTACTTGAAAACTTGGCCTATGTGAAGTCTTTCAACATGTGTTTTGAATTGGAAGACTGTCAGGAAATATTTTGTGCTCTATTTTCCTTGATGTTCAGAATTGTCAAGTAAGTACCACTTGTTAATTGATAACGAACCTATTTATTAAATACCTTTGATATTTCTCACATATATATACTTTTTTTATTGCAGTGATGAACATTCAACTAAAGTAAAATCATTCATGTTAGATGTTCTGTGTCCTCTAATTACGGAGAGTGATGTTGTATCAAATGAACTTCTAAATATTATATTGATAAATTTAGTTGAACCTGCCAAAAAAGACAAGAAAAACTCTTTCTTTTTGGCCAAGGAGTTGGTAATTAAAACTAGTGACACTCTGGAACCTTACATTCAAGCAGTAAGTACCGCAAATTTGGTAAAAAAAAATTATATAATTTTCATTGTCTCATAATTATTTTTTAGTTTTTCAATCACGTTTTGATCCTGGGAAAAGAAGAAAAATCATTGCCGATATGTGCAAAAGTCTACGAACTCATCTATGAACTGAACCAATGTTGTCCGAGTGTATTGCTGGCTGTTCTGCCACAACTCGAATGCAAACTTAAAAGTGCCCATGAATCTGAAAGACTAAGTATGTATTCAATAATGAATACATTCAAATATAAACTGTTATTGATGTATTTATTTATTATTATAGGTGCTGTCGCTTTACTGGCAAGAATGTTCTCTGAGAAAGATTCTACTCTAGCCCGCATGTATCCTGCTTTGTGGAGAGCCTTCCTGGGTCGCTTTAATGATATATCAGTTCAAATTCGTATAAAGTGTGTCCAATACTGTATGCACTTTTTGGTGCACCATCCTGATTTAAGGAAAGATATTACCGACACTCTTAAAATGAGACAACACGATGGTGAAGAACAAGTTCGGTGAGTATCTGATTGATCCTTTTTATTAAATGTCACTATCAAATAATGACCTCATTTCTTTCACAGTTATGAAGTGGTTATGGCGATTGTTTCCACTGCACACAAAGACTTTGAAGTAGTTTCTCAATCTGAAGACTTATTGGAATTTGTCAAAGAGCGTACTCTTGATAAAAAGTTCAAAATAAGGAAGGAAGCCATGGCTGGATTAGCGATGATATACAAGAAACATTTGATGGATCCCAATGTCCCGCAGGCCACTAAAAAGGCAGTCATGTGGATTAAAGATAAAATACTGCACGGTAATTATTTAATTGTATTATTATGTATTGAAAACTTGCTAATATTTTATTTTATGTAACACAGGCTATTATATGACTACAATGGAAGATCGCCTACTTGTCGAGAGACTATTAAACACATCACTCGTTCCATACACATTACCAGCAGCAGACAGAATGAAAAAATTGTACTATCTTCTTGGAAATATTGATGAAAATGCAACTAAAGCTTTCATCGAGCTTCAAAAACATCAATTAGCGTAATTGAATACAATCTGCTTTATTAAATTATTAATCAGTTTTCAAATAACAAATTTCAATTAATTTCAGTGTAAGGCGTACTGTAGCTGAATGGGTGGAACTTCACAAAAAACCCAGCACTCCCAATATTTTGAAAGAATTGAAGACCCGAGTGCAACAGATTTCAACAAAATTCCTACCAGAGCCGGTCAAAGCCCAAGAGTTCCTTACAAAACTTTCACTACACATGCGACGTGATCCTCTTTTGATGAACGGAATGGAGACAATCCTCAATCCAGATGTCAGCTGTGAAGAATGTGTTCGAACAACTGTAAGCATTAATTATTTTATTTGTTATATGTGGATATATTTATCTTGATTTTTTAATTTAGGCAAGTGTACTGAAGAAACTTGGCAATCCTATTATGACAAATCTCTATTATAATATAGTGAAAATGCTTCTGGAAAGAGTGAGTTCAGTTATGATCGACCATGAAGCTCTCAAGCTCCTTATTTCCTATGTCGAGGATTGCTTAAGAGGAGGCAATATTATCGATGAAGCCTCCCTGAATCCTAACACAGCTGGAGAAAGAGGTTTACGTCTGCTCGTAATGCTCTCTTTCGTATTCCCCTCTCACTTTTTGCATGAGGATATTTTACATCATTTACTCTCAATGTTGGAAATGGACGACGAAACAGTAGCCCCGCAGATCTTATCAGTGCTCACATTCTTAGGAAAATATAAACCATTAAGTAAGTCAATACTTAAAAATATTAATTTGTTGCATTAATACTAATATCTTGTATTTTTTTATAGATGAAGCTTGTCCATCATTGTTCCCTCAGTTGACATTATTGTGTAAAGCATATGCTGAGGTCGGAACACCCAAACAAGCCAAAAATGCTGTCAGGTAATATATACATCATAAAAAATATATCTGACTCGTTTCTTGATTATAACATATTTTTTTATTTTCTAGATGCATCTTTGTAAACATGGCTGATCAGCATGACGTAATTTTCCCTGAAATATTAGACACTTTGAAATCCACACTCACCCCATCGTCGGAACATTACAGGACAGCAATTGTAACACTCGGTCACATAGCATTCAATTTACCTGAAAAATATCCTGTACAAATAAAAAATATAGTTTCCAGAAAGGTCAATTTAGTTCTCAATTTAATTTTATCATTAAATGAATTTTTTATAATTATTTTATTCTTACAGATCGTGAAAGAGCTTTTAGTGAAAGAATCATCTGAAGGCAAAGAATATGTAGAAGGCGATTGGTGTTCAGAGTCTGAGTTGCCTTTGGAAACCCGTTGCAAAATAGAGGGACTTAAAACAATGGCTCGCTGGCTTTTAGGCCTCAAACGAGATGAACTATCTGCTCAGAAGACATTCAGAATGCTCAATGCCTTTATATTACACAAAGGAGATCTCTTACAGGTAAACATATCAATATAAACAATTTGTTTGAAATTTACTTATTGCTTAATAAAAACTGCAGCAAGGACAGTTGTCGAAAGCGGAAATGTCACATTTAAGACTAGCGGCCGGTGTAGCAATGCTGAAAATATGTGAACAGAAAGGCGTCGGAGATCAATTCACAGCAGACCAATTCTACAATCTCTCCCAACTAATGGTGGTGCGTATTTATATTTATTACTTAAATATTTAATACCAACATGATAAATAATTTTGTTAACAATTCAACAGGATGAAGTGCCACAAGTAAGAGAGGTTTTTGCTACGAAACTTCATAAAGGCTTATCAAAAGGCATTCCTAATAAGTGCCTTCCTCTGGACTTCATGGGCGTGTACGCACTTGCAGGTCGAGAACCTGATAAAAGACTCCGAGGAGTTATACGTCAATTCATGGTGGCTGATGTCACAAGACGCAGAGATTACATCAAAACTATCACCGTTGGCACACAAGGTATAGACAATACAATACAAACATGTATATCATCCAATCATACTCAAATTAATAATGAATTAATTTTTTAGTTGAAAAGGCCATGGGTCAACTCCCCCATATTCTCCCCGATTATATGTTAGTCTTCTCCGTTCCGATACTCGCACACGACCCTACATTTGAGAAATTTGATAATCTAGAACAACTCAAGGTGAGAATACTTCCTTGAATTATTTTTTTATGTTAAAAGACCTCTTTATAATAAAGTGCTTTATTTTAGATTGTAAAACAATGCTTGTGGTTTATTCTGGAACCCCTGATCATGAGAAACGACTTTTACTGCTATGGCTTCTACAAAAATCTCATTGATAGAATGAAGAATCACAAAGATGCTTTAGCCGAAGATGATGAAGCTATAAACTTTGTAATTATAATAAATATTATTTGATGTAGATTTTTTTAGAATGATTTCTAAATAAGATATTTATTTTAGAAAATGTGGGCCATTTGCGATTTGGCAATAAGCATAATCTGGTCCAAGACTGTAAATTATGATATGAAAGAATTCCCGACTGAGACGCGCATACCCACAATGTATTTTGCACAACAAGCAGAGAACTTTGTCAATACCAGAGTTTTCCTCCCACCTGAATTACAAGTTAGTTTATATACATTGTATATAAATCCATGTGATTTTTGTTTATTAACAAATATTTTTATATTTAGTTCCAAGCCACAAAGAAAACCGGAATCACGTTCGCTATGATGCAGGCATCAGAGAATTCTTCCAAAGGTAAAAGAAAAGCCAAACCGAAACCAGAAGGAACCGGACCTGACGGAACCGATGTTATGGTCAGTAAAGTATTTTATTTCTTACTCGAATCACAGAAATCTCATTGACGAGTTGTTAATATATTTTCATGCAGCAAGTGACTCGATCAAGAAGTATAGATGCTCAGGTAAACGTTTGCGCATCGTATTATTGTAGTCTGCGTCTAATCTGTACTGCTCAGATCTTTGGGATTCCGTTTACACTCGGGTCTCTTTTTAAAGTCACCAATGATATTACAAGAAATATAGAGCTAAAAAGTATTGTGTCTAAATTTACATTTAATGTGACCAGATAAATAATAATATTATATAGACATGGGTTTCCTACTCTCATTATTATTTTATTATCTTCATTGGTTTTCATAAAAGGGACCCGAGTGTAGATTAAACCTAAATAATGAATTAAATTTTTAATATTTCTTCTCATTTACAGCCATCGGAAGCATCGGAAACACAAATTCAATTACCCGGATTGACAGACACTGCAGATTCAGAAGCACTGGATTCCGGCCCTCCATCTAAGAGACAAATGATGGAAATCGAAGAGTGATTTTCGTATCGTAAAACCTTCCAAAGAAAGAAACTTATACTGCCTAAAGTACGACAGCATCCAACGGAGATCCCCTGATATCATCGCCTGATCAATTATGCAACACACAAGACGGAACCTAACTCTCCTGTGTTGCGGTCTGTTTAAAATATATAACATAAGTAATGTAACGTTTACTATTATTTAGACTAGTCAGGTTTATTATGGTGTCCCTATTTATTTGATTGATCGAAATGAAAAGTTTAATTGTATTTTTTGAAAGCATATTTGTAAAACACACATAATTTTGTATGTCGGGGCGCGAGTCAGGGGAAGTGACCTAATAAAAGACTAATAATTGATTTAATGCAATGAGTCCCGTCAAGTGAGACAAAATGTATACTTAAGGAAGAGTGAATGAACTGTCGGACAATGTGTGACGATCCGATCCGGTGCCGACATTGATCTGAATGTTATTATCGTGAACGTTTTCATTTTGTTGTTGTTGTAACGATTATACATACACACGTATATACACTATATAAATAACTGAAATGCATTAGTGGTGGTGATCTTAATCATAAATTAAGTTTTATTTCTCGTCTACATTCTATATCATTTGCAAATCCTCCCTTTCTGTTTATATTGATGAAAATGTGTAAATTTTGTTACGATTAATAAATATAACACATCTCGCAACTTGAGCTTGAGATTGTAACGTTTTAGAAATAGGTGCTTTATTTTCCTTTTCCAAACTCTTTCTTTTTTTCAATTTTCACACTTTCCCATCTGTCTGAAGTATTTTTTAAGTTATTTATATAATATTATGTAAAATAATGCAAACGAGGTCAAATATGCACTCTTTCAAATTCATAAATCAATAAATGGTTGCATTTTAAAAATTGTGAAATTGCATTCGGTTCTGTGTAATGAAAAATCTTTTCAATGTTAATTTTAACTTTATTTATAAGTCTACAAGTTGTTTTATTTTACATATACAGATTTATAGTTAATAATATGTGAAGAAGGAGAATAAGTTTAAGCATGCTCGACTGTCAAGTATCGACTAATAAAACTATTCTTTAGCTCAATTGTGTGTTTTATATTCAATGTGTAGTTAGAGAGCTTGCATGGTGATTTAACTACGAGTCGAGTTTTAGTTTCTTGGATTACCTGCCAGCAGGATTGTAATACTATTTAGATGTGGAGTGCTTTTGTCACAATTGAAGCAAAGCACTTATTAAATTATTATTGATGGGCGTGTCCCTTTTAAGCAAGATAACTCGTATCACAAGTATGCTTTATCACAATTGTTGAAGATAGTTCATAAATATTTTTCACATACATTCGATTTGTGCATAACCTTACTTAATTAATGTCTTTGTAATATTTAATCCACTTGGAGTTTTCTAAAGCTGCCGACGACCCCCGTTCCCAACTCTTGTGCCATTTCCGTGTCGATTTTGAATTTGCTCAGTTTCGCATCGATGAACATGTCGTCGAGTGCGATCAAAGTGTCTCGTCTGCTCTTCAACTCCTCTTTGAACTGTTTGATGAGATCGGCCAGGGGCACTTCGCCGCCGTACTCCTTCGGCAGCAGCGAGCAGTCAATCTTCTTCTTTAGCTCGTCGATATTTTTGTGCAACTGTAAACACAAAATTAATTATGCATACATACATGATAATTTTACCTTTTAAGTGTTTGGGATTAGTGATTAAAATTAAATTAAAACATTTTAACCGTCAAACTGCATATGGCCATTAATCTTTCACCAAACAAGAGTGTTTTAATGGCTTTGTTACTTAATTACTATTTTATGGGTGCATTTCTGTCGCGATCTTTAATATTCTATTGTAAGTAGCAATCTGGGGAATGAGGAATAACACTTCATTATTAATCATTGGTTATTTATCTATCATAAAAAAGTTAACTACCAGCACAAGAGTGAAATTTTGATTTTATGTGAAATATTAATAACAAATTTAATCCATCCGAGTGACTCGATAAAATATTCAATCATTTGACTAATTTAAAATGTTATTCTATATCGACAATTTTTTGATTAGTCCGGGACTAAGCGAGATAATTCATTAACATTACTTACAAATATTCTCTTCTTCAACTTGTCGCTGAGGATTGACATGGAGAAGTCCAAGATTTTGTTGGCGTACGATGGGATATTCATAAAGTGGCTCTCCTTGTGTCTGATGGGTACGGAACTCTGAAATTAATCACATTTTTAATTAACTTGTGAAATGGTAGTTTTCTATTTCATACATTTTTAATGATAATTTGATTTCGATCATCAGATCTGCAGCGATGTAAAAGTGAAAGTCTTCGTGTTTTGTGAGAGTAGATAGTCATTGCCGACCACCTGTTATTTTATTATTATTATATACAGCACAGACTGTACAGGTACAGATACAGGCCCGGATTCACCTTTACATACATTAATTAATTTAATATTTATCCCTACGTAGAGCTTGTGTCAATCTTAATAAGGCACTGTCATACAAAACGCGGAATCTATTCGCAGTGAGTTTTGTCAAGGGGTGAAAATATAAAAAATAATTAGTCGGCGAACAACGCGCGCACAAGAGTTTCATATAATATAATAGTGTGATGAGAGTGTGCGTGCGGTGCGTATGCGTGTACACCAATAATACCAAGCTCTATCTAGTCTATTCGTACACACAAGACTCACTAACACTCTTATTACACTATCATATTAAATACAGGCCATAATTTATGCAAATAAATTATTCTACACGTTGACAGTTCGCTGTGAATGGATTTCGCGTTTTATTTGGCCGTGCCTATAATATCTCAATTATTAACTAACGCGTACCAACAAAATTACAAACTAATTCATATTATTTTTATGTATAATATAAAAAAACTTTGAAGAAACCGTAACATATGATGTTTTGCAGATTATTTCCCATGTTTGTAGAGTAACGGTTCTTATTGCTCAGAATCATGATGAACTTTTAAAGGTGTGTTAATTTTGATCAATAATAACTGTTTACCAATTATCATTTTGACATAAACTCTACACATTCGTATAATAGAATAGGTAATATCTCAATTTGGACATTTACGGCCGTATTCAATATAATATGTAATGGTATTGTAGCGCCATCTGGACAGCGCAGATATGTATTTATGCACTTCCAGGTGGCCGCTATCAGTTATCGCGAACAGCTACCATCCCGCGTCCTTCCACTTGTGACTTGTGTCACGTGCCTCGGACGGGGAGCATGCCTCTGTCTGGCGCTCTTCCTGAGTATATATAACCTCCAATAAATACTGGCCAGTCTCTCATCTTTCATTTCAACACACTCCTGCACTGATACACCGGACCCACAATCATGGGGGCAACTACCCGTTCCCCATAGTATAATTAGTAGAGAGTGGACGTGCGGTGCGTATACGAATAGAGCTGGTGTACACCAATACTACCAAGCTCTATTCGTATACTCACTAACACACTATTATATAATATTTATGATTTTTTTTTAATAAAAAAAATCTAATTCGGTCCTGTTAGTTATCAACACGTGCCAATATTTCTTACAAAACCTTATGTTTTTAATAAAGTAACCGGTTTAAAATGCGGATGTGACACTTTTAATATCGACTGCTTTCTTTGCAAAATAAACCCGGCCTTAAACGTAAATAATTACCGCTTATTGTGTTAGCTTTGTTAATCTCCATTGTAAAAAGCACTTAGGCGATAATAGACGCATGAAAATATCTGAAATAACTCTAGCGTCACATTTGACACATTGTCCAAGATAAGATGGCGTGTAAAAAGATGTTTTTAGTGATGCAATATGGCCAAGGGATCGCTGGAAACTGTATTTATTTCGACATTACATATTCAAGAAGCTCCACGACCGGTTTTTGAATACAAAGAGCGGTTCTAATCTGTACTCGGTTATAATAATTGTGATTATTGCACATACTGAAACCTGAATCATTTTGAAATAATATGCCATATTAATAATGTCACCATCATGTAATTAATACATTTCACAACACTTGCATAATAAATTGTATATTCAATTGTAACGACCGGTTTCTCAAAATAATTAACTGTACAAAAATGAAAGAAACACTCGATAACCACAGAGCTCGTCTAAGTGGGTGCACTGCATTTAAATTTTATTACAATATTGACAGAACAATCTAATAATATTTTAAAAAATCACCCAATATTCGGCCACATTCAACATTCTAATTTCTCCCATAAATATATTTTATTTGTAAGATAATTAATGTGTAAATATCAGAGAATTTAAATAGAATGATACAATTTAATTAAAATATAAGCCGCGCAGTGTCCAATGCTCCAAGGCACTTTTTTTTTTATTTGACAAATAAATCTGTTCAGTTTAAATTCAAATGATTGAGTGTCTGATGTTTGAACTAATAATAAATATGCTGTTAATATTTAAAACAAAAAACATTACCGACACTAATTTAGTTTTTTTTATCCTTAATTTCACGCACTTTTACTGAATAAATATTTTATTTATTATAATATAATAATAAAATTAAAATATATCTATCTTATAAAAAGTGTACCAGACTTTGTACTACGTGTGAAAAAGATGGCAATATTAAAACGTAAGTGTTTTTTTTTATTACAATAAATAAAAGTAAAATATTTTATTGTAATAAAAATGTGTAAATAAGTTGTTAAATTCCATGAAGTATTAAAATAGTATTTTAATAGAAACACTCCAAACAACACACGCGTTATAGAATATCTTAAAAGTAGGTAATATGTAATTTTAATTGAAAAAAAATATATTAAAATTTATTATTGATAAGGGTATATAAAGAATAAACCACCATGGTTTATTGGAATAAAAATTTTTTTTTTCGAAATTTTCACAACTCAAAAACTATTGACTAAAAAAAATATGCAATGAGGCCCATTTACCCCATTTGCTATTATATACATAATCTGTATACTTTATAAATCAATATTTGATTTATGTGAATTTTAGGATACACCGTGAATGCAAAAAAAGGCTATAAGAAGATTTTTCAAACAATAAATAGAAATATTATAGATAAATAAACTGATGATTTCAATTTTTTTCTACTGTCATTAATACAAACTATCAAAAATATTATGGGGAAATAAATTAGTTAAAATTAAGGCCTAAATAAATAAATATATGTGTAGTAATGCGCTTATGATAAACTTAATATTTTACTTCACCGTAAATACGATAGTTGAGTTACTTAGCTACACTTATGATCGATTTTTTGTTAGTTCATGTCTCGTCTGAGCCTCGGGCGAGGCACTAGTTAACAAAAAACCTATCAAAAGTACAGCAAAGCAACTCTATTACCGTCTTTATGGTGTACGTTTACGGTGACACACGCCTAGGAATCCCAAGCTTTAGGGGAATATATGTATGTATATAAGTTATTAAAGTTAATTATATTATCACAACAAGATGGCGGACCAAGCAGACGAGTCTGAACGACTTGCAATAACAGTGTTGCCACACTCAAACCGTTTCGGTGTCGCTTGACTGGCCTTCTAATATCGATGGTGTCGATTTGTCACGTTTGCGGATTAAGCTTTCGATTTGCAACCAACTTTTTCATTTCCATACATTTTGCAAAACTCATAAATAATGTTTTTCAACCAATGCCATATTATATAATAATTAAAAATATCTACTACACATTTAAATTGTGTAAATTAAGGGTTTGCTTACATGATCATTCATTTTATAATTTATTATGAGTGGTTTAAAAAGCATAAAAATGAGATTAAATTGAAAAATTCGATGCGTGGTACACTAATCTTTATTAAGGAAATTTTAAAAGGGACATGATATTTATTATGGAATAATTGTACCTGAGTGCATTCCAAGGCAGTCTTGATATTCTGCAAGGACCATAGAGTTATGTGTCCCATCTGCATCCCGCTTTCATCGTTGATATAAGTGAAGCCGTAAACCTGGTTGCTCTCGTCTTCCAGCAGGAACTCTGATATCATATTGTGTGTCCTGGCCATGTGTTCTGCCGTATGCTTGTAAGGATCGAAGCGACCTGAATTATAAATAAATTGGGTTAAACACAATCAATATGATACTAGTTTTAAGTTAATGTACCTATGCATAAGAGGACGATCTTCCTGTTCTTGGCATCCCGTCTAGTCAGCGGAACCAGGTATCCTTGATCTATGATGTCTTCAATGTCGGGATCGTTGATGTCCAGATTCTTAAACCACTGAGGATATGTCTGCCTCACAACCAAGTACTTCTCCAGCATTTCACTGGCCTGGTGGACTGAGAACTTCTTGGTGCGGAGGAAACGGAGCAAGAAGTTGGCATCTGTCAATTATAAATAAACAATTACATTAACGGCTTTAGAGATCAATTATAAAACTGTGCTTCAAATCCCACTCAACTGAAAAAAATATATATATGATCGATTATTACGATTATACTCAAGATACTATCAATGCTTAAATTATTGTAATTTAAATAAACGTGTAGTTTTCAGTCTGCGTCTTTCAGCTTGAATTAATTTTTTTGACTCTCTTGTAAAATAGACGCATTTTGCAAAGATGACTATGCCCTTCACTGAATATTAATAAAAAAATGATTTATAACCCGAATTTAATCAGTTATAACGACTGGGAGATCATGAATAATATTAATAAAATCCCGATCGATCGTCTTGATCTAGGTTTACTCTGAGTTCCTAGATTGTTATTGATTATTAAGTCTAATAGACAATTAATCAAATACCTTTTTAAAAAAATGTTGTCTGGAGTTTTTAACTGGCTAAGTATTATTTAACATTGCAATATCAGAATTCAAATCGATATTATAAGTTAGTTAGTCTTTCATTCACTCTACAAACATAAGAAACAAAGAGCCTTAATTGTAAAACAGTGATATAAATCAGGGTAGAAGGCAAATCCCACTCAATTAAAAAAAATGATTTGATCGGTTGTTACGACTGGGAGAAAAGTAATAATATAAATAAGATCCCGATCGATAGGGTTGATCCAGGCTTAGTCTGATTTCCTGTATTGTAAGGTAAATACTGATTATTTAGTCGGTAATCTGTGTTACTAGTAATAGTTTTAAGATCACTGACAGACAATAAATTAACACGTTGTTGTGTCAAAAAAAAAACATTTTTTTTCCAAAAAGTCCCTCAAGGCGTACATAAATATCACAAGCATCTTTGAGGATATATAAACCTCTATTATTTAATTAATAGCACACACACATTCCTACCAAAATGCGCCTGTCTCTTTTAAATTGGTCTGCTTTTCGTTTGATCTAGACGAGTCTGTATCAACGGTGGGATTGAAAATATATTCCAGATCTAATATGTGATGCGCCTAACTTAATTTTTTCTATAAAAACTTTTTCGTAATACGTGTACTATTAAAACTGTTGATTTGCATATAAGAGAATAGTGTTTTTTAGACCGATTTTTAGATTATCAAGTTAACTGTGTATATTAAAAATTAGTAACTTGTCGAATGAAATAAATTTTGAGTTAAAAACTTGATAGACGGAGAATTCGCATTACCATACATAACATTTACAGTTGCCTGCCCAAAAAAACAAGTTTTATATAAATATTTATAAATAGACAGATTGAAATATTAATAGAAACTGGAATTGGAAATAAAAAAATAACACACACGATTCGATAGAATGCTTTATAAATTATTTATACTGAATATTATATAAAATAATTCATGTGTGTACTAATAGACTAAAGTTTTGTAGTTATAAGTTGTTAATAAATTATATTGTAAATAGTCAAATATCTTAGTTTCATAATGTATATATTCCATTTTTAAATATTGAGACACGCACTTGTTTACAAATGACACATCTCCATAATATTTCCTTCTTTACAGTGTGAAATAACTAATCAAACATGACAGATATTAAAAAAGTGCCAAGGTTGACAATAATATAAATATACACGAGTGTTAAAAGGTAAATGTACGCTTTTGTTTGCACTATAGGTTTATTTATCAATAAAATGATTTTTATTGTGTTGCTGTGGTTAAACTATAAACTTGGTGAACTCACCCATTCTGCAATTCTTGATCGCCGGATGCTTTCTGATCCAATCCCTGAGCTGTTCTAGAGATTCTTCCCTGATCTTGTCATCTTCCCTCAATTCCTTCAGGGCAACGGCCTTCGTGTCTTCGTTTAGAGGACATTCGTACTTTTCAAAGACGGACGGATTGATGGCGACTTCTGTAGACATCTTGATGAACAAACTGAAGACACACACAAATAAATAAATATTAATGAAATGTTCACAGAGTCGACGAGAAACGCATACCAAATCACTACTTAATATTTAGATAATGCGTTTCTTTTTCATCAAAACGATACACATAACTTTATTTAATATATGTCAATAGGTATAAAGGTGCCAATAAGACGTGAAAAACATGACACCGTCTTTCACTTATCGATATGGTTTCAATACTTTTAATATTGTAAAGTTGCTCGATGTATTCAAGGACAAATAATATCTCACTTTGTATATCATTAATTAAAATATCTTATTAATAAAAAAATGATGAAAACAGATACATTGTGATTCAAAAAAATAGCGTGAAATTGTTAAACTACAACACACTGCACATGTTTTCCACTTAAAACGTACTTGGAGGAAATAAATCTTGATTTTTAACATAAATAACAGTGATAATCATGATATTTCTCAAATTTATCAATTATGATACAAGTTAATTAAACAATAAATAATTTCCCGTAGATTAATCGGCGTAACTGATTTTATTTGATGGCAAACACCGATTAATATGGCAAGGGACTGTAAAAAATTTACATGAATATGAGGATGTTTTTGTAAAATATATCTTTGGTCTCTTGAGTGTAGGATTTTAGGGATTATAGTGTTGCAGGTGGCCACAGCCCAACGTATGTATAATATGCGCATGTAGAAGTAAAGACCACGTTACAATGTATAAAAACCAGACACTTCTATACATATAAATTCATTGATGTGAAACATTGGATTATCTGTTGAGAAAAAAATTAATAAATAAATCCACTTGAATTTGAACCCTAACATAATTTTATTTTCTTGAATTTAATTATGTTTAATATACGAGTATTTCTTAAGAAGTATAGGCTAATAAAGTATGTTTATTTGGTAATGGAAATTTGAAGACCTTGGTAGATTTTTTTTATTTATTTATATACATTTTGGGGATTTGTTATACACATATATGTATAATATGCGCATGTAGTTCCATTTTTCAAAAAAAAACTACGCACTGATTTGGTTTTATGATAAATAATTGTTTAAAAAGTGTTCGAATGTTTTATTTATAAGGCTATTCAATTATAACCAAAAATATATAAATTCACGCGTTATTTCACGCGGCAGTTTGAAATGCTTATTTTATATTTTATTTTCACTGTGCTCTCTTCATTTTTAATAATATTATAAATGAGTGGTTATAATGTCCGAGTGACCAACGGACTTGTACTGAGTTCACGTGTTCTGTTGCGAAAGTCAACTTTCACCCAAAGCCACAACTCAAGTTACGTCTAATATATTCTGTTCTTCAGGTTACATCACGATATTGGTCACACCATTGATATAATCGATGTTTTACAATAATTATACACATACAGGTGTACAACACTCGTTATTTTATATGTCAAGGGGTTCATCCCTTCAAATAATGAGGACTCGTCTTTAAGTAGTCTTCAAGAGACAAGGTCGAGATATTGTGACAAACATACCTCTTTTATAAACACACGCTTGACGCAATATTTAATATTGAGAGAGGAAAAAAACACTCAACAATACATAGAATATTAAAAAAAAACTATCCGATTCCAAATTCCTACTTTTTACCCGTTTACTGTGGAGTTATTATTCAAATGCGAATACACAACAAAACGAGTGCATTTTTTTCTGAATAATTACACACAAAAGCGGGTCAATACCATTTTGAAAATTTGTTCGAAGCGACAATGTTCCATTTTTGAATTTGTAATGAGATAACATTCCATTTTTGAACCATTCAACCCGAAACTTGAACAAATTTTATAACTTTTAAAATCATTCATAAAAATATGATTTACCCTTCAATTAATAAAATAAAACTTACTGTGCGATACCCATACTATGTAAAAAAAAAATATGGTAAAAAATACCCTACCTCCCTTTAAAATATGTATTATTCATACTATTAACGAGTGCTTTTGTGTGGAGAGTCGTTTTATTTGTCGCTAGTATCATTAAATAGACTATAACTGCAGTAATGCTTAACAATTACTATATTTAATCGTAAAATACAGTTTTTTAATACATTTAGGCCGGGTTTTTCCATGCTTATTAACTTTGTAAAAACATATATGTATATATAAATATAAAAAGATAATGCGTCATCAATACTTCGTCATTTACTAAGCTATTACAAATTTACCAAGCATGGAAAAAACCGACCTAAATATTTTCTATATTAATTAATTATTAGGAATTTTGATTTTGATTTGATATTGAGTAGATTCCAGTACGATACACCTTAATACATAATTATTTTCCCATATTCCAGGTAAATATAACACTTTAACTCCAGAGTTTGCAGCTTTATTTTTATGCAATTATTATTGTATAAAAATAATGAGATAAACTCTTCCCCGAATGAGATGTTTTATTGTTTCAGTATAATAATTTGCATATTTACGGTTTGAGTGCTTTTAAAACGTGAAATCTTTTAGTCATAAATATCTCTTTTTAACGAGACCGAATTTCGAATCACGATTTTCTTTGTTGTTGAAGAAATCGACCTGCTTTTGTTGAAAACTTGCGCTGACTCAGAAAGCGTAGAGACACTTTTTTTTCGTTTGTCCCGAAATACACAATCGAGAAATGATATAAAATGCAGTGTTCTGTAAAGAAACAAGCGTAGAATGTTGAACTTGTACGTTCTGTTCCGCAACGGTAGTCGATTGTTACGCAAGCGCCATTTTAGGTTCTCGCAACTTTCTCCATCTCGGATCGATCTCTTCATACACACATTATTTATCATTTTTAAAAGCTCAAATTCTCATTAAAATATGCATCACGATGACGCAGTGTCATTATTAATTTTACATAATGCAATCACACTCAAGGGCGCTCGTAAAATGTTGCAAAATTTGTAATTTTACCCTTCACTTGCACAATCACGAAAATCCCTTACCTTACCTCGACCCACATGTATATTATTTAATACTCTTTCCTTCTTATGTTTGTAGAGTAAATTTCAAACTATAAATATCCTCAGAAGGTGATCTCAAATTCTTAAAGTGACCAACCATCCTCATTTGAAGAGTGTCCTCATTTTTAGATCGCGAATTGATTTTAACAAAATATTTATTTGTAAATGCGATCTTTATTCCTAATTCTCGGCATAAATATTAATAATTCATCTGATAATGTCTAAAGTTTTATATTTAATAAAAAAATTGATTCGAATTTAAGAAAAAACTCAACGCTTGCATATATACATACCAATTAACATTATTCAAAAAAAAATCTTAAATCAAAGCCCGTCAATTATAAATACTATAAGCACTTTATATGTTTTGAAAACAATTTCTAATGAGTTTTCGGTTATGATTTCGATTATAAACAAAGAGCGAATCTGTGCGAGTTTCATTTCGTGAAAGCGAAACGTGAATGTTTTCTGCTCGATGACTGCGCTCATTTATTTATATATAATAATTTTTAAAATACTAAGCACCAAAACATATGTTTTTGTTTATAAAAAATGAAATGTGTTAATGATTTACCTTGTTGATTTTTTTGTGGTTAATTAAAGGTCGGTGAAGAACGTATGTCCACGTTGATGGTCAGAAGTCGACTGAGGATGTTGGAGCTTGTCTCAGAACAGTCTTGCACACGAATAATGTCGCAATATACAAGTTTGGTGGGAGAAAGATTGCCTTGGTAATGAAGAAAATCACAGGTAACTTATATTTTATACACCGACGAATCGCCACCGCGAAAAGAGAGGGTAATCCTGAAAAAATCATTCGCGTCATTGAATTATTTTACACGCGTCAATCGCAATACAAACGATGTGCAACTTGATTTTTTTAATACATAATATTTACTACCTTCGTATTATTTTATCTTACGATTTCGCACACTTTACGTTGGATTTTCGTCAGTTAGTTTTTTATACTCAATAATATATTAACCTTTTTCTATATCTCGTCTCACGCTTTTCTTAACCTATTTCCTATTTGAGATACAATGTATTAATGAATCGTGCTGGAGGGGAATAGTTATAGGTGCGTATACGAATAGAGCTGGCCAACTAGAACTAGGTCTACATCAGCTCTATTCATATACACACACTCTCATTGCACAATTATATTGAAGTATGGTCATTTTATTTTAAATTTGTTAATGTGTTTTTTATGTTCTACATAAAGTTAACATAATAATAAGTCTTAAAAACACACTGAATTTTAAATATATGAATATATTAAGAAATATTTTTCTATTGTATCTGCCTATAATATATATATATATATATATATATATATATATATATATATATATATATATATATATATATATATATATATATATATATATATATATATATATATATATATATATATATATATATATATATTTATTTATATATATATATATATATATATATATATATATATATATATATATATATATATCGCCATTGATACTACATACTCTTGTGAGAATTTTTAATCAATTTCAAAACTATCGACTAGATCTATTCGTATACGCACCAATACACCATTATTATTGAATTGGCTATAATTCCCAGTATAAAGGGTTAAATATAAGAAATTTTTCTAATCACTACCCTTGGACGTGATTTCTGACCTTTGTTACTGTGTTCTTTTTTTTATTGAATCTCTCATTTTAAAATATTACTTGTAACAGTTTTTCGCTGAAACAAACTTCTGTAATTGTATTAAATCATTGTCGAAGGTGAAAATTATTATAAAATAGTGAAAGTAAGTTAGTTACATTGTCAATATTTTTTTTATTATTATTATTGAAATGATATTTATTGTTTTTGTATGGATTAAGCAGTGTCTAATTATAATTTTACATTTTTAATTGAGTAAATATTGTCATCATCTTGAAGAAATGTACAAACACCGTGAAATATCTCAACTGTGAAATTATATTCTGAAAGTCCCCATTCAAATGTAGGACGAAACTATTATCATTAGTATTATAAAGCCTGTGTGAATATTCAAACTATTTATTACTATCTGTAAATTGTACATTTAATTTCGTCAATGAAAATACTGTGAATTAATTGAACTTCCAAAAGCCGTCTTCATCTTCATAGTCCTCAGCATTCTCTTTGTTTTCGTTCATGATGTTGGAAATATTAATCGGAGGGGTTAGAGATGTGAATGATGGAAGTTGAAATCCATTTTTTTCAGCCCTTTCTATTTCTGGTATATTCTTTTTTATGATGGCTTCCACATTTATAAAATTCAATTTCTCTTGAACTTTATCCCTTAACGGTCCTTCGATGGCGTCTGTTATTTGATATCTTAAGAGGTTGGGCAAAACATTTACTAGAAATTCTACAACATAATCAATAGTGCCAGCTCCATCGCACCTGACTTGTATATTTCCCACTTCTAATTGAAAGTCTCTAAATTGTGGTCGTTTTCTAGTGTCTAAAGGTTGGCCGAGTATCACACGGGCTGATATATAATCGATGGAAAACGAAGTAGTGCCTGCCCTAGAATAAAGTCCTCCGAGGATAAATAAGTACCATTGTGTTTGACCTTCCAGTTTTTGTGTGCCAATTTCAAAATCAGCTATAAGTGTGTTATTTTCAATAGACAGAGTAATATTGCCTACTCTATAAAAAGAAGAAAGGCCAAATATCCAAGTATGTGAAAGCTCGGCACGGAAAAGTCCCACTGACGAATTGTAATCTTTGACATAGAACGGATCGTATCCTAGATTTTGTACTTTTCTTCTAGCATCAGCTATCACCATGTCCAATGGAGAAATTGAATTAGGGAATTGTTTTTCTCCAAAAACTTTATCTAAATTCTTGTTCATTTCTAATCTCATTGTGGCATAAGCTTCTTGCAATATGGATGGTTTGATGGAGTCGAATAAAAATGATCCGATTGAATTGAGAATCCCTTGGAAAATAGATGCCATAATGCCCAAGTTTTCAAAGTTCAAAGCGATGTTTCCAAATCCGATATCTATATTAATATTCTGTGCTCTCAGTTTTCCGTCTCGTTCAACAGCGATATTGGCAAATCCTTTCACATTAATATCGGTAACATTCACTTGAAAAGGTCCATTGGCTTTTGAAAACCAAGTTCTCATTGTATAGTTACCTCGTACATTCAGACGTTTCAAATGTAAAGCAGTGTGAACCTGAAATATTGCATTATATAAATAACTTAACAAAAACATGAATGAATTGTTAAAAATGAATAATACCTGCATTGATGAAACTTCAGAGTTCACATAGACAATTCTAAATTTGCTAAGACCGTACACATTAATTGGATTGAACGTCATTGTGGCTACCGAGAAACTTTTTTTCAATTCTTTAATGGTTTTCGGATCGGGTATTTTCAACCCGGGAATACCAACAGGATCTTCTTGCTGGTAATGGTCAAGAATTGTGAGGATATGTTCGCTAAGTTTTTTCTCTCCATCTTGGATAATAAATTCATCTTGGATATTGGCTGAAAATCAATAAAAATAATGCAATTAGACTTTAAACAAATGCACAGAGAAATGCATTCATGTTTGAAATTTGTACATAAACCTTGCACCGCAAAATATGTGTCAATAAAAAAAAACTATTCAAGTAATAAAAAGTTTTGAATTGAACTATATATAAAAAAAAACATCTTAGTTAATGATTTGTTAATATAATGATTTTATAGATATTGCTTTGCACTTAGACCTTACATATAAAAAAGAGGAGGTAGGCAAAAAAATCACTTGTGATTTTTTGTATTCAACAAAGGCAAATTTACTGTTTTTTTATCATAAGTTGGATAAACAAGTTTTAAAATGATCGGAAATCCAAACACAATTTTATGAACATCACAATCAAGTTTGTAATAATATAGTTCTAGTTCACATTGCAAGTAATGTAATAAAATTATCCTTTATTTTTAGTATTAAATTCCATACCTTTTAGTATGGAGGATGTTCTTGATAGAAATGTTGAAAGAATCATAAATAAAATAAACATGGGTTAAATCAAAATAGGAGATATCGGTTTGATCGCTTTGAAGACACATGTTATGAATTTTAAATTCAATTTATATTCAGTTATAATAAAGATTTTTGTTCAGTTTATTTGACAGTTCAAAACTCTTTTCATGTTTCAGTTGTCAATCTTCTAAAGTTTAAAAAATTGTTGTTTACAAAATTTAGAGTCCGTTCAGATTTTGTATGTGATATTTTAAGAGGCATTTAAAAAAAAAAAAAAAAACAATTATATTAAAAATATCTTGTCATATGTAAAAATACACAATAATGCTATCGATTGCACTTTTTTGAAGAATTTCAAGCTTTCATCACTTGATTTGCACAAAAGCATTTTAGAGGAAATATAAATATCAATCTGAGAACATTAAAATATTTGAGCGAAAATTTACGGTACTCAGGGGCAAAGGGGATTGTTCAGATTATCGAGGCTTTATTATATTGTAGACGAAACCTGGAATTGATTAACACATTGAGAGCGTGATGAGGAGTGTTAAGTTATTCTACTTATACATAAAATTGCAGGAAATATAACAAAATGATTGTAAAATGTACTAAATCGATTAATTGATTACGACTTATCGTTAAAAAGTAGAATATTCAATATTTTATCATTAGATAAGTACACTTATTGTAACAAACACTAGTTATGCGTACTAATTATTTGATTTTCAAGGTCTATTTGACAAAAGAAGACACTGTAAACTAAATAACAAACTCACCACTTGTGAAGCCGACGAAGATCAGGAATAATAGAAGCACACTGTCGAATAGCATGATGCGAATTATGTCCAGTCGATGACAACTGGAACAACAATGACACAAGCAATCGGAACCATTTAAGGTCGGAGGTCATTTGTTGTTATCAGCCACTCAAATACTTCGGTATGCAATCATTGAGAAATCAAGCAGGATTTATAGCAAAAAGAAACTACCACTTTATTCGATTTTTATTTATTTTCTATTAGCTCACAATCCTAATCATATTTACACTATTCCATGTCACGACATAGTTTTTTCATTAGTTCATCTTCTGATGAAAGACTTAATAATGTCCGAGTACAATAGACAATTTGAACAATAATACAAAACATTAAAATTAAATTATCATGCGTTGATTCATTTACACATTACATTTATAAATAAATTAGTCAAAAATATTATTATTATGTGCATGCACACTTTTGTACTCATCATCCAGATGTAAAAGTTGTTGTCACATTTCACACACTTCCCGCAATCACAAATTAAAAATAATAATAGTATTAAAAAAAAAACAAATGGGTATATTTAATAGTAAAACATATTATGATAGGAAAAAAATATTAGTAGAAGCGATAGTAAATGAACTAATTTCAAATCACAAATAAAGATTTTGAATAGTCCGAGGTAACTTTGAAACGGTTTTTCGAAAGCTGCTCCAAACAGACCTTCACAAAGTCTATGTTCGGACACGAGGATATTTTTAAAAACTTGCTCGAATTGTACTTTTTGGTAGCAGCCTTGCATTTGGACTTGTCCACGTTGTTCAGTATGTGAGCCATCTTCTCCACAATCTCGGAGATATGCTCGAAAGTATACCCCGAGTAATATGTTAGCGTATTATCCCAACAGACTTCGAAGTTGACTTCCGATGACAACAAAGCTATCGAGAGGCAAACGGAGGCTGCGGCCACTTCTGAAGGATGACAGTGAGCCATGTCGTATGATAAAAGGCTCAGTTCGATCAGGTATTTACACAATGTGTGATGTTTCACTGTTAAATCAGCGGCTTTAATAAACCTACAAAAAAAAAACAATAAATAGGAATTATACATGTTTCAAAAAACTTATTAAAATGAGAACAATACAAAATAATATTTAATACTTAAGTGATATAAAATACTAAATTTGAACAGCAAGATTTTCCTTCAAAAAATCCAATTATATGACAAGTTATTTGCCGATAAAAGTTAGCAGTCTCTAGAGATAATGAGCTTACTTCTTGTTTATTATATTTGTAGAGCAAATAAAAAACTTTAAACAGCCGCATAGATGAACTAATTTACCAAAATGCCATTTGCAATATTTTTTTTAGTATGCAATTATTCTTTTAATTTAGCAAAATGGTGCAATTTTATTTTACCTCCTTAAGAAGTGTAGAGGTAATGGTCGACCAAAGCTGAAATTTAATTTGACCAAGATGCACTTTTCAAATCGTAAAATATCATTTTGGGTGTAAGTATTGTCGGTAACTTGGACAAAGTCGGAGATATCCGGAGAGTACATTTCTTCGTATTTGCTAGCTATAAACATAGCAGTGACTCCCAGAAGCTGCAGCTCTGTTTTTTTTATTGACTTGTCCATCTAAAAAGTGAACCAAGAATAGAACACAATTCAACTAAATATTTTCAATGTAAAACAACCTGAAGATATCGATCGACGATGGCCACCGTCATGTGTAAGGTTTCCAGCAATAAATTGAAGACAAAGTGAACTTCAATAAGCCAATCTATTAACAATTCTCTCATCCTACTCGTCACAGCCACCTGATTCAATAATCGGGTAAAGTTAGAAAATGTAATCCATGTATGTTTATTTACAATTCAAGCTTACGTGTCCCTCGAGATGTTTGGGTCTGATCCGGAATTTCATTTCAAGTTCGTGCAGATAAGAATAAATATCTTTGATATAGATACTCATCAACGTTGTACTCTTTTCATTACCAGCATCAATGTCTTTCACATTCACAGCCAACAATCCCGTGGAATACGAGCTGAGACGTCTGGAAGATTCTCGTATTGGTTCTAAATTTTTCATATGATTTTCTAATGCATCAATGATTTTATCTTGAGTCTCGAAAGTTTTCTTCTCTTCTCTTGAAATCGATCTGGTCTTCATCAATGTTGAAGATGCGATCTTGTTCACACATAAATTTAAAATTAGTAAAAAAAATTAACGTCTTGATGATACAAAGGGCAAACTCGATAGATAATAAGACTATTTACAGGAAAATTGTATTTAAGATAATTAAAACATTGCTTTACTAGATAAAAAATATATCAAGATAAAACTATTGAATGAATTTAACGAAAATATTTGCTCTTTGTATAGACTGGTGGTTGAAATTTTATAATAGTGCAATTACTTTGGATTCTTGAAGTTTTAGAGTATAAGCATTTTTAAGAGTGTTTTGAGTTAAATTCGGTCTAATATTGATGTTTTCTTTGTTTTGTAGTAAGCTGGACTTGGTGGTCGCCGGTTTATTAGTCAATCTGGTGTCTATTTTGGCTTGAACATTTTTATAGCTGAAATGAACGAGGCTTAATTAAGTATTGTCAAAGTCTGAATCAATACAAGAGCGCAATGAATGAAGAATACTTCTTGGTCACTGGTTTGATGGGAGCGATGGACTTGGTCTGTTTGTCTGCGGCCAACAGGGAAGTCTTGAGCGGAGCAAGTGCGTGGCCAGCGGCAGGAAGGTGCACGTTGTTGCTGATGCTTCCAAGAGCTGTCCTCGGCCTCAGCGCGCCCTGCTTGGCCACGCCCATCTTCATATAGCGGTTCTCCTGGTTGTACATCTCCTGAACAACAATACTTCATCAGTGGGTAGTTACCAGTTGCCGGTTACTATTATAGTTAGAGATTGTGAGAGAATCTGTGAAAAGTGAACTATCTCATGGATTCTACCGGAAAAAAACAGACTGTGGGAAGAACATATGCAAATATCAAGTCAATGTGGGAGGATCAGGATTTGCGGGGCGCGGGGAGGGGCGGGGAGGGGCGGGGCTGAGGGGGACTCGGTGAGGGGGGCGGCGGGGGCGGCGGACATTTGACAGAACAAGTATTACATCGAAGGGGCGGAGGGCGCTGTTGCTGGTCTGCATCTCGAACTGATCAACTCTTCACTTTGAACTCCAACGGTTTCTTGATCACACTGGCAATACTACAACAACCTGTCTTCACTTTTCATTAAATATTCATTTATATATGCTTTTCAGTTTTTAACGTGTTTTAAATTACAAATTAAATTATATACGTGAGATTTACAGCTACAGAGATATTATTTAATCAAAATCAAAAAGTCATCAACGGATTTATTCAAATTATTTAATATTTTGATGATTGTTTTTTTTTGTAATATCTCTTGGCAACACAGCCAGTGTTAGTTTTGAACCTGTTCAGACTTGTCAGCAGGACTAAACCCGATGCCAGTTAGTTATCCTTTTATTAAAATAATCATTGATTTCCTTTCTCATTGGAACCTTATTTTTAGAAATATTATTCGAAGGTTTTATGATTAGTTTTTATTTATTAAAAAAATCTGGTCAGATTAATCGTGATGCAATAATTAGTAAAGTAGGTCCTTTTACAGATCTATCCTAAATTAATGAACAAGAATGGAGGACTTCACACCAAACTTCTACATGGACTCTGCTCCCCCCGGATTTCAAGATTTCATATCATTCTTCGATGAGGAAACGTGTGATGCATCCAATGAATTGTGAGTAAATCTTTATAACTCATTTGAAACTATCCTTAATTTGTTTTTATTGTTTGCAGATCTTTATCGGATGTAAAACACACCCCTAATTTGTTGCCCGTAGTAAGTATAAGTATATATAAAAAATACAATATTAATATTTTGTCTGATTTCATCATTATTTGCCAGGACAAAAGCGGACCACCTGCTCGCGGAGACTTTCCTGGACAACTGAATTTTGAAGTTGAACTCAGTGGAGAGAACGCTGATAGGTCAAAATATGTGGTAATAGTTTTTACAATAAGTTTTCAACATTGAGCGTCATGTTTTACGGGAACTGCATTTGTTTCTTTATTTTTAACTAGTTCAATAATTCTTTTTCTTCATTATATTAGATTTTAAATTTTAGTACTCGCATGAAATTAACCGTGTTTATTTGGTTATGATGACTGAAATGGCTGTCAGGTTCAAATGGAATTGGAATGAAGCACTCGGCGAAGGTCTGTGGGTGAGAGCCACACCTATTTTAGCCGGAAATGAGTACCAAGAGTCCCGATTGCTGAGATGCTTTCTTCATCATGTACCGACTGATCCATCTAATAAAGACTTACCGCCGTCGGCTATTCAACATGTGATGCACTCTGTTAGGAACGGAGACGGTATTGTCTATTGTGGAGACACTGCTGATAATAATCAATGGCTTAGTGTAGCTGTATATTATCCCGAAGGTCCAGGAATGGGTTCCAACGCTCACCAACACATTTATAGGTTTGGATGCAAACATTCATGCACTTCTGGAATCAATAGGCGTAGAATGGAAGTATTGTTTACTTTGGAAAATTGCAAGTATGTTGATGAAATATAAAAAATTAATGTTTAAACTATTAATTTTAATATAAATTTAAATATTCTAGTGGTGAAATATTGGGAAGAAGATCTTTAGGAGTTAGAGTATGTAGTTGTCCTCGTCGGGATATGGAAAAGGATATGAAAGAATTAGGTGTAAACAATCAAAATGTATCTAAAAAGAGGAAGATAAAACCTCCAACGACATCACATCAGAATATAAGTGATGTAAATAACGTAAACATATAATTAATTTTTAGTCTTTATTTAATATATTTATAATTATTTTTCAGTTATTGAAAATCAACCAGTATGAAAATGTTTTGAGTTCAGCATTGGTAATTAATCAGTTGTTGGCCAACTCTTTACCGCCTAATGATCCTGCAACTGAAATTTTGAAGAATGCTATTAAGGAATTGGCTGTGATTATGCAAAAGATAAAAAAATAACAGTATTTTCACTGAATTATTGTCAATTCAAAGAGTGATCATGTTTATCTTGTTAATTTTTCCATTTAATTATAATTATATTTGCTGAACTCTTTTTGTTCTTTATCATCAGTGTTTCATAACACTAGTCATTTTTTTTTACATTAAAGTTCAATGTATTATTTCAAATATTTTTGATTGATAAGTATTATATAAAAAATGTTTAAATACTACCATTAATATATTTTCTAAGTGTTGTCTTCCAGTTGTTTAATTGCAACAATACCTACTATAAACATTATTTTGAAATTCTTTGTTAATTTTGACTTTCTTTTTACCTAGAATTATGTAATTTCGTATGACACATATGACACAATATGACACAATTTTGGTTCCTGAATATACTATTTTTCTAAATGATTTGACTTTCACTTATTATACTAGTTACGCTGTAGGAAAGTGCAATAAAATGTAGATAGGAACTTACATTTTATATTAATGCGAGATTTATTATCGATATGTTATGTAATTTGTATAATTATTTAATAATACCAGTTTATTGTAATGTGTAAAATATATGATGAACAGCCATAAAGGTGTCTGTGACAGGTGACGTTTAATTAGCGCGTGTCTATAAAGCGGTGCGTCGTGTTTTTCATCGTCCAATTTATCACGTTCCTTTTCCACTTCCAATTTTTTTCAAAATTAATTTCCTCCGTCGTGGTAAGTAAATCATCGCATTATAATTTTTAGACTATGTATTACTTGAATACAATTACTATTTACTTTTCATTGTGGTTTTACACATGTTATATCTCACGCGATGCGATAATTACTATACAAAGTGCTTATTTTAGTTTCCTTATTATTGGTTCGCGTGTAGATACCTTCTCTGATTAATGACACTAAACCAGGTCATATTTCTGGACTGTTTTAGAGTCATTCTTTTGTTAGTATCATCTTCCTATTTTGTTCCGTTAAATAAACTGTTCTTTTAAATATAGCTTTCTCGATCATGGTGCATCACGGCCCGAGACCTCTTGTAATCTGTGGTCCTTCTGGTACGGGGAAAAGTACTCTGCTGAAGCAACTCTTGGACGAGTTTCCGGAGAAGTTTGGCTTCAGCGTCTCTCACACTACTCGTAATCCTAGACCGGGCGAGAAAGATGGAGTGCATTACCATTTTACCACCAGAGATGACATGGAAAAGGGTGTGGAGGAAGGAGAATTTATTGAGACTGCCATATTTAGTGGAAATATGTATGGAACCAGGTATGTTAGTTCAAAATCTCTTATTGTTATAATTAAATATTTAAATAGACACTTATACTCTTAAAATATAGTCATTCTTGTTTACGAAATATATCCATTTATAACTGCAGTGTTTGTCCTGGCAAAGAGCCACAATACAATAAAAGGTAAACAACCTCTGCATGTTATACTCATAATGCAAATCACTTTAAATAAATATGACATTATGTATTATTCTATGAAAAATAATCATTTCTTTGTATTTTTGAAGCAAAAGATCCGTAGAAGCTGTCCGTCGTGCTGGTAAAGTGTGCGTTCTTGATATTGATGTCGAAGGTGTGAAGCAAGTGAAGACCACAGAATTAGACCCAATTTACGTGTTTATAAAACCCCCATCCATGGACGATCTCGAGAAGCGTCTTCGCGGAAGAAACACTGAAACTGAAGATTCTCTTCAACGTCGTTTGAATGTGGCTAAACAAGAGATGGTTTATGGTAATTATAAATATAATGAAATGCAAAAAGTAATGACATTTGTAATCAAGGATTGTAATTAATTTTTTTATATACCTATTAAAATTCTAATTTATAATTAATATTAATCATACAAAATATATATTTTCAGGTGAAACTCCAGGTAATTTCCATTTGATAGTGGAAAACGACAATGTTGACAAAGCTTATGGTATTTTACGTGATTTCATATGTCAACAGTTGAAACAACAAGACAAGCAAGGTATATTATAAAAAAAAGAAAATACAGTTTTTTTTCCCGCATTAATTTGTTAGTAATATATTTTTGTTTTGTTTGATTAATACTGAAAAATCTCAAAATAATATCTGTAAACGGTGATTGCAATACTACACCGTATAATCATTTGGTTTTACCAACCAATTGTATTTTCTCTCTATGTACTTTAATTAAATTAAGTAAATCGTTATTTTTGTAAGTGATTAATGAAGTATGTTTTGCATCGACTAACATTGTGTTAATTATGTTTGTTTCCCAGGTGAACCCGACACACAGTAAATAACAACTAAGCATTTAGCTGATTTAGATTGCATGTTGATAAGTCATAGTTTATTTGTTCTAACAGACATGTTGTTGATTAAAAACTAATGTAAATATTCTATATCTGTACTTAGCGTTTGTTGACAGATTAAGTAGAGACATTGTACTTTAACTATTTATTTTTTAAATGCAATTTCTTTATAATTCCACTGAAATACGCTATTTAAAATAGTTTCAATTTCATATAGGGACATAAGAATTATTCTCAGCTTTTAAATACAATTAATCTTGATGGAGTTATAATTCAATTAAGTACGACCTTCAAAAAAGTAGCTTTGTCTGTTTAATAGTATAATATATTAAAATCATAAGACATGTGAAGATTGACAATTTAATTTCTGATAATAGGGTCAATGTTAAAAGTGTTTTATTAATTTATAATGTGTTTAGTGTCATCATCAGCTTGTGCAATAACTAATGCATTAAAAGTAGTCTCATCGCTTTCTAAACCTCTAACAAACTCACCATAATATTGTATTTTTCTAAAAAGAAGCAATAATTGCCAAAATAGGAAGAAATCCATTCCCGTCTGTGATATTTTTGTTGTACAGTACAAAATAATATCACCTCGTTGTTTAAACTACTTATTATTGATTAATATCAAATTGACAGAATATTATATTTTGATAACCACCATTGTGAGTAATATTTTAAACAATAAGCTGCTTAGTTTATCAGTAATTTATGTTTTTCTTTTTAGCTTTAAAACCATCTATTATGTTGACAGCATCAGCGGTAGGCTCTAGAATTGCGCCAGTCAAGTGATTTATACATTATTTATTTATTATATATTTGTATGTATATTTTATATTCATGTACACAGTTTAATATTATTTGCATGTCTTCAGGTTAACGATTAATATATATTTTTGTGTTCTCTATTGCATTTCATTCGATAATGATTTCATATGGTGTCACATGTGAAATTAGATTCCTTTCCTAGTATTAAATTAACCCCTAAGTTTATTTTGTACAATGCATAATGATTTATTTTTTATTCTGCCTAGTCATCATGAAATATTATAAATGTAGTCGATGTCCAGGTATTCTAACTAATAAATATTACTACTACTTGATTTGTTCTCTTAGTAGAGTTAATTTAATTGTACTTACGGTAATGTACTCACATAAATAGATGTTATTTTTGATGTGTTAAAGTGAATAAATATTAGACATTCATCAATGGACTTTTTTTTTATTAATACAAAACCTTACAAATATTCATTTAACATATATATTTACATATTTTACAAAAAAAATCAATAATATAAGAAATACATGATTAAAAATGGTTATTAAAATAAAAGGCAAGTATGTTAAAGTGGTTCATTACAAAATAATGGTCTTGTCTTGATCCCAACGGGCTTTCCTCACAATGGGGGGAGAATTTTCAGCGTTCATTATACGACGACTTAAAGGAGATTCATTCAGGGGCATTTTATTTAATAGTGTTTTACGCATTTCACAACGTTTCAGACAGGAATTTTGAATTTTAATGGGTATTTTTGATTTGGTTCCGCTGTGGGTTTTGTTGGAAGACTTGATGTTCGGTTCAAAGGTCGATAGAGGAGTGTTGGATCTCGATTTGTTCAATCCCTTTTCAGTGTTGGCCACACACGATAGAGGTGTTCTTACCTTTTCACCGTTTTGGATCTTAGCATTCACCTTTAATACAGGTGTGACAACAGTTTCGGCAGAATCTTCATAGATAAGCACACTGTCCATGTTTCTATTGATGCTGTTCATATGCCGCACGTGCATTTCACGATTCACCTTTTGCAATTCTTTGACTTGTTCATCGAGTTCGTCTGTTGATGTTGTATCTACTTCATCTTGTTGTGTTTTGTTTTCTACACTCTCGATCGGTTCCGAAAATAAAACTATTGGAGTCCGATTGATTCCTACTGTGGGAGAGCGAGGGTCTTTTTCAATTGATTCTTCAACGGTTGTCTTGTGTGCAGTCGTTGAACGTCTAATTTTTCTAGCTTCGTCGATGTCTGTCTCTTCATAGTCTAAATTAGTCTCTAACAGGCCAACTTTGGCAGGAGAGAGAAGCTCCTGATCAACCTGCACATTTTTTACTACTGGCGTTTTGTCTATTTGAGGTTCAGCTACTTCGAAGAGATCGTTAGAAATTGCACTATCATCGAGATGCTTCAATCTAGCAGTTTTGTTGTATTCCGCCATCAGGGAAGGATTGTTGATCATGAAAGAGAGGGGAGTTCTCTGAAACTCGAGGGCGGGAGATCGAGGATCAAACTGGCTGAGGACTTGTTTCACCGAAGGACTGTTAAGATTTAGACTTTCAAACTTATCAAAGCACTCCTTGTTCAGGTTGATGCTTTTGGTTATCGGTGATGCCGGGGCAGAATGTATTTTCTGAAAATAAAAGAGACCGATGTATGTTACTAAATAATATGTGAGATATTATATTTGAAGTCAAGAGCACATACTTCAAGAGGAGTTCGGTCGAACTGGAGAGAAGGAGAACGAGGATCACAAGGAGTACGAGGCAAAGATGGCGAAGGGGGCGGGGCTTGGCAGCGAGACGGGGACTTGGTATTAGCGGCGCCCATAGCTGCACTCTTGTCGCACAATAAACCACACTTCAAACTCGACCAAACAGCCGTTGGTGTTTCACGCTGGCAACACTGCCAAGCGCATCTGCTTTCTCACGCTATCATGCATACATTCAAATACAATATTTTTATACAATATTCTACTTGATATTGATTCAAATAGTATTTTGTTTATAAATTATTACTAATCAAATTTTTTGTTTGTATTTGAATCGAAAAAGTTTACTTAAAAGTTTAAAATCCTGTATTATTTTTTATTCGTTAGATTTTATTTTTTAACTTACCTCAATCATAGATAATGAAAACAATTTTGTTTCAATGACACAATTTAATCACAGAATGATACAATCAAACTTGTATGGAAAATACATACTTGTGTGCTATTTATTCGAAATCATATTCAGATAAAGAATATCAGACAATTATTTTTATATTTTGATAATATAACAAATAATCACACCATATATTAGTAAAATTTATTTGCAATCATTTCAAGTTTGACGAGTTTGATGCTTTCTCTTATTTCGATTAAATTTTGGACATTCGTGTATCAGCCCTTTCCACAGTCCGTTCCGGCAGATAACTTTAGTTTCTTGCGATGCTTCTTGTTGAAGATGATGTCTTCTTTTGCATTGTATGCTGCAGGCTGAGCCTTCCGGCAGTGTATTTGGAGACATGTGAATTTTTCCTATGGGCGTTTCACACGTTATTCTTCCCATTCTTGCAATCGGCTTTGTTTCACACCACGTCCGGTTGGACTCTGTAATTAGGAATTAAGTTTATGTTGTCATAATGCTTTAATTAAGCGTTTTGGATACCTTTGCATTGTGGAACAGGTGCAGACCAGCGAAGATCATCCCCGCAGGTGATTCTTGGTGGTCCTCCTCGTGCCAAAATATCAGGTCTTGAACATTTGAATTTACAGCCAGTTCCCCAAGCTCCTTTGTGAGGACAATGTGCAATCATATCTGGAGTTGATATTATGGCTGGACATCTTCGAACAATTACATTGTAACGAAATTGACATAATTGAAGTGTCTGAAATAATAAAATATGCTCAGGAACCAGCCAATTTGACAATCACAAAAATAGTACCTGATTCCTGTACATTATCGAAGCTACAGTAAGATGACTGCCTTCAGTTAATAGACTTCCTATTTTAGGACCATACATTATCTGAAAACGTATTTCAGAAGAGGCATCTTCCCCATCACAGGTAATAAGCTTTGGCACAGTTAACCTGACTCTTTCTCTACCCTTTTGAGCAATTACAGTTTGTTCTGCTGGGCATCGAATACAAGTCTGAATCGAAGAAACCCTGCCTGAAATATAAATTGTTTTTTTTATCGGATTGGTAAGAATTTTTCTATTTGTATTACATATATGAATAAAATTTAAAAATTAATTGTACTCATTATTGAGAATTCTAAAAATAGAATGCTTCCATCGTTTTAACATTATTCAGTAAGTACAGGTAATTTTAGGACCGTATTCAATATAATAGTGTAATGGGAGTGTGTGCATGCGGTGCGTATGCGTGTAGTACACCGATACTACCAAGCTCTAGTATATTCGTACACACACCACCAACTAACAAACATTAAAAAATATTTTCTCATAGATACATTATTTTCATTTTAAGCCCACGAACACGAACATTTAATAATTCAGGCTGTAGATGGAATAAGGGCGTATAGTGAAATTGTCAAATAATCAAGTACATAATATATTATATGTCCAAAAGTTTTTTTACACAAATCTATGGAGAAACAATATTCTAACCTAACCTAACCTCAAAAGGTTATTTCAAAAACCCATTTTACCATAAAGGGGCTTAACCCAGGTACGCCCTTATTTCACCTAGCCCAATTATAATGTATTATATTTTTAAACCTACCCATTCGTCGCGATGATTTTCGCCAAATTTGTTTCCTTCCATCGTTAAATCTCGACGTATAATGGGGCTCGTCATTTCCTAAACTATTGGATATATCTTGGTCTTGATTTCCCCATCTTAATTGAAGTTTTTCCCTTTCAGTCAGATTACGGAAGACTTGATCTTTGTAAATGGCGGCGGGATCTTCCAAAGATTTGTAAATATTCCTCTGTGGAAATGTGGAAACATCATCGTGACTGTATTGTATATTTTCATTTCTCGTTTCAGGATATTTCCTGCGATTATCACTATAAGGTCTTTGGAATCTGCTTGCATAAAAATGTGGTAGCAATTTCTCAGTTCGTGATTCTTCCAGCCTTGAAAATAAAAATTTTTTTTAGAAATCTGTACCTACAATAATATATAAACCATCCTGTACAAGGAAATTCAAGTACACATAATAATTATTTATAGTACATCATCGGCAGGAATTGCTGACGATATCAGTACTTTACGTTGCGTCAATAATATTTTTAGATGAATGCTTTGTTAAATAATGCATTCAGTTTTATTAGTGGGACTTTGCGATACTGACAATGTGCATGCAAATTATACATTATTATATTTTATTATTCAGGTCAAATGATGACTCAATTTGGACAGTTTATTCACTTTCACATGAGATATTATTGCAAAATAAGTTGCATTAAATAATAACAATCAATACTAAAATCATCTTTTTGGAAAGAATTATTTGCGATTTGTTGTTTTATTGAATTTGAATTGTCTGGAACAACGACTAAATAATAATTGTAAATCAACTTGTCCCCTAAAATATCAATATTTAACCTTCTGATGAAGTAAAAAAATATCAATGAATTATTAATGGTCCTAGTTAGTAATCTGCTAGTTATATTTAAATTAATAATTTTGAAAAATTCTTGTTTAACTTTTTTAATCTTCGTGAATCGCTGTAAATCACTGTAAACATTGTTGTAAATGGTGTTGCCATTTTATTTAGAGGGAAAAAATGTTTGGGCTATTTTTATGATACCTACTGTTGCCATATCACAAAAAGTTTTATTTATGCATAAAATGATAAAATACATATTATACATACACAGAAAAGGGGAATGAATATGAACAAATTACTTGATAGTATTCCAGTTGAATCATTTTAAAATAAATGGATTTAAATAAAAAATAATTCTTATAAGTAGAATGTTTGATGAATTTACTATTTTATTAATTAATAACAATCACTACATCTATAAATAGCAATTATTTATTTTGGACATATTATTATTCATATTATTTTCATAACACTGTTTAAATATTTCATTATATTATATAGACCAAACTCTTATATATGTTAATTTTATTGTTTCCAGCAATGGTCAATGAATATGAATTGAAAATTTATAGCCCGAGCTATTGTGATAAAATTATATCATCCATATTTATTACTGAACCTTCTGTAGGTCAATAATATGTAATTGAAAAATACCATCACGGGATATGACAACTGATTTTGAATTTAGAACAGTGTGCCGGTACTCTTCCCTGATTGGTCGGCATTCCACCAATCTCGAAGCGTATTTTCAGGAACAAGCGTTACATTTCAGTTGCACTTTACGGTTTGTTTATGAAAAGCCGCGAGGATTTTAATGATTTATGTTTACAGCGTAATTGCATTTGAGGTGTTTGTTTTATGTGTTTCGTTACGAGAATAGACAAATTAATGTTCATCGTAAATAGTGCAGGTTTTCGTTATGTGGGTCATAGTAATCCATAAAATCAAATTTACAATCCAAGCAAAGATATAAACATACGATATCGCATGAGTGGCTAAATGCGTCGTTAGTCAAACAAAACCATGAGTTACCTGGCAAACATTATACTGTAAACATCTCTCTTCATATCTTCAGTTATATTTCACAGTAAAATGGGTAAATGCATTGTTACTACATGTCATATGGACTCAAACATACACTCAAATACATCTAGCCTCACTTTTTTACCAGAGACTACTTCTTTAACATGTTTAAAATATTATTGCGTTTTAATCGCCACGCGTATTGTCAAAACCACTCTCAGGGGACACTAGAAATGTGTTGAGTGAGGAAGACACACTTATGCCTTTATAGAATAGGAGAAAAAAGTGCCACAATACGGGTTTACATGAAATTGTACAATATTTTTTATATGCAATGCGATATTTAATGTTTATATCTATGAATCCAAGTCACTTTTAACTTCTCAAAATTATTAATTTATGTATTATCATATTGTTAATTCCAAACATACTTATTATTTAATTGTTTAACAGAATTATTATATCTACATATTATTATTTATAACTCGTAGTATATATTATTAATATCAGATATAGTGGGTTATTTGTGAAAAAAAACACGCTCGTTATAATTATTGAAGGTAGTTAAAAGATATAAATGTAAAAGTATATGTATGTTATAATAAATGATTAAATATTAATTATTCCATCACAACATCACGTATAAATATCCTAATTAAATTACTTGAAAATATTCAACAGATCTTTCAGCAAAGTCTTTTGTTAAATATTCAAATATTCAAAATGTTTGGCTGAATATCAAGATAGTTTTAATGAAGAATGTTTTAAAATAAAATTACCTAAAATTTGGTTTAAGGTTAATATGCGGCATCATAATTTGCAGTTTGTAGTGTTGCCAGAATCTGGCAACACTACAAACTGCAAAATGTGCGGGGTGCAAATGGTTAAAGTATTATTTGAAAAACACCGCATTTTACTATGCATTCCAATATAAAGAAATAAATAAAAAAAATAATCCTTTACCTATTTTGATCAACATTCCACGGCCTCGCGCTTTCGCAATCTGCAAATATATCAGTGTTCATGTAATGAATGCATACATTAGTCATCTTAGCTTTGCAAAAAGGCAGGTAATTAATTGTTTCCTTTGTTAATTGAATTCCTCGATATGGAGTTCTACTCATTTGTTAGATATGTTTAGTGTTTGTAAAATGAAATTAAATAAACAATCAATTCTGAGAATTATATCGTTGCACAATATTTATAAATAATCAATGGCGTAATACAAATTTTAAGATAATTTATAAACTAAGCGTGCAATTCATAAACCTACGTCTTGAATGTGAGGTTATTTATGCATAATGTAAAAATTTTTACAACTTTTTCACGGAATTTTAATAACATCATAAAAAAAACGTATTAGTGGTGATTAATTTGATTTCTACGTTACAATTTTTTATACTATATTATGATTTTTCACGCACAATGAATTGAGGAGGTTATAATAAAAAATTCCCACCAAATACAGTTTACAGCATATTTTGTTAATTCTAGTAAAATAAAAAAAACTATGTTTATCTTTGGAATCATCATTTATATAAATGGAGAACAAATTTACGCTATTTTGATAATCAAATATAATAACTTTGGGTTTAAAAATGTATTTGGGGTGGTTTTGATTTTAAGCGCCTCAATTATTCATATCTTTTATATGCAAACAGCTTTTTTTCAGATTTTTTTAAGTGTAACAATAAAAATAATGCATCCATTTATTTATAAATCTATTTATGTGTTTTAATACTTTAGAAGTGAATTGTATTTTACGATAAATTGGCTCGGAGACGGTATTTAGCTGATCATTATTTGTCTGTGTGTCACTGTAAGTCTTTTAAATGTGACAATGTTATTACAAACAAGACCTAAATATAAATAAAAATAAAGGTCAATAATATGCAATATATTCTGTATGAAAATAATTATATTATAATTCAATCATAATAGCATTGAATGTAAATACGTTTTAAGCTTGTATGCACTGAGAAGGCTTTGCGGGTGATAAATCTATTCAATGAAGGCTAAACAGACATTTTAACACTTGTTTATGTTGTTTCATATTTTAAATGATTAAAACCGTTCGATTAAATTCGATAAAAATCTAAAATGAATGCCACTTCAAATTTATTATTGTAATCCATTAAAAGACCGCTTTGTTTTAAAAGCTAGTTATTAGGAACCTACCGATAAAAATATTTAACAGTTATAATAAATTTCAATGTAATGTTCGCCAGACAATAGTTGGCGACATTTATATTATGGGCCACACGACTAAAAACAAGATATGCTAATATATAAATGTCCGAACTATAATTTATTATGTACGTGTATTCAATAAAGAAGACAGTATTCTTCGTATTCCCCGATGATACAAATTACCAAATCAAACGGAACACGATTAGAAAGAAGAAAAGTTTGGCGACGAGGCATTCAGGGTTGCCAGTAAAAAGATAAAAATAAAATTAATCATCGTTATAAGAGATCGCGATGGTTATATTTATTCATCAATATTTTGTATGATCATTGCGCTTTTTGGTGTTGCCAGATGTGAAGGCTTTGTTTGGCTATGTATGTATACAACATGTCTTGAAGTGTTAAAAAGGAAAATATTTTAAGAGAAAAATAATACTTTATTGACACCTTTATAAGGGTATTATGGGGTACGAGTAGTTGCCCCCATGATTGTTGGTCCGATGTATCAGTGCAGGAGTGAGTGTTGAGAAATGAAAGATGGAGTCACTGGCCAGTGTGTTCATTTGGAGGTTAAGTATACAAGTAAGTATACAAAGCGGGAGCGCCTGTCAGCGGCATGTTCGCGGTCCAGGAGTGGAAACACAAGAGAGCTTGTTGTTACCGGCGAGAGCTGAGCTGTTCGCGGTAGTTTGTTAGCGGCCAGCTGGAAGTGCATAAATACATATCTGCGCTGTCCAGTAGCCGCTAAAGTATAAATCAGATAGATCTTTTTTTAACCCTTAATCGCATGGACGGTCAGATCTGGACTAAAACTTTAAGTGCAATTTTAAATACATTTTAAATATTATTTTTATAAATTGAATATTTTTTCTTATTGAAAATTTAAATGGATTTCCAATAATATAATCATACCAATTTACAAATAAATATATACTTAATTAGAGTCATTCAAAGTGTAGCGGGCGAGGGAAGACTTTCGAAGCTCTTTTCTCTTAAACCATTGGCTTTACAACAACACCATTTATAGAAAAGTAAAATTGAATATACATGGAACATAATTCCAAAATATTTGATTGGTTTTGAGCTATTTATAATAATTTTATTTGCGGTTGAAAACACGTCCAAATGCGCTTTTTCAATATCGCTTAGTGGTTAGATCTGACCTTCCAAAAACACATATGGCCAGATATGACCCTCCATATAGTTTCCAACAACCGAAGACTTGCAAGCTGTATAAAAAAATATTTTTAAATTATTTTGACCATTTAAATTTTTTTGTGACCGTTTGCATCATAAAAGCCTTGATTGAAAACTTCAATTGAAAACAATTATATAAACTTGCCTAATATTTACAATTCCCATGAATTCCTTATTGGGACAATAAATAGAAATTAGAATTAAATAAGAAAACATTGATTAAATTATTTATTACCCTATTTAGTCGGATTTAAATGTTGAACGTAATCGTGGTTCATGGCGTTCATGAACCTTATAAATTTAGTAAGATATCGAACTTTTAAACTATTATTATAAATTATATACTGTTTCATCCCCTTGTTAGTTATATAAAAAATGTAAGATTGATATAAAAAATAGTAAGAATGTCCCCGTTTATCTGTGATTAATGTTCTTCGCCTCATTAATTTGTCGCAGCAGGTTAACATGGCGCCAGCCCGCAACTGAACACGCATATATTTCGATACTAATCTTCTCAAACTAAGCACAAATAAATTAGAAAAATAAATAAAATAAAATACAAAGGCAATAGACAAATATTTACGAGACTTTAGAGGGAATATACGCGGTATATATTAACAATAAAGTGTACTTTGTATCGAGTGGAAAATAAACACATCACTGGATTATCTTGATCAAATATTATGAATATTCATATTGATTTTTACAATATTTAAAATACATATTTACATTAAAAAGTAATATTTTATACATACATCCGATTGGAATAACGCGTTTGATTCCCACAATAACGAGAGCGGAATTAATCGATCGTAAATTATAATTAAATATATTTATTTGTATTTTAATTACCATTCGAAACCGGATTACATTACTGGTACAATATATCATATTCTTCAACCTGTATTATCTATTTATTAGTACAAATATCATTGCATTGGAATTTAAATTCTCAACGTAATACTTCAGAGCTTAAGATATGCGAATCTGGATTCTGGCCAAATTTCATGCAAAAATATTAATTCATATTTTAAAGTATTCATTTATACTCTTTTTAATGTGTGTTATCTAATGCACAGTGTTTTCAAACCAATATTTACGATAAACGGTTGCAAATTACAATGATAAAAAATTAAAATTTTGAAACGGAGATGTCCTCTAAATTTCTTAAACAATATTTAATAAATGGTTGATATTATTTTTTTTAAATCTTATTATGAATGGCGATCAAAACAACATAATTATGATCGCCAACGCAATGCAATGAAAATGTTCGATAATTATATATATTTTTTTCAAACAATTGTGCATTTAAATTAAAACTACAAGCCTCAAAATACAGAGACAACATTAATTGTCTCACTCAGACTCGTCTACTTGGTCCACCATCTTGATATTTATACATTCAGTTGAATGGCCTGCTAATATATCGATGATATCGAGTTGGCCCAATCTGTTACGGCGTAAAGTTAATATAAAATCATATTAAATAAAACAAATAAATGTTAATACATTTATATATAATACATACAAAATAATTTTTGTACATTTATATCCCATAAATTGTTATAATATATTTTCCCTTTTAATTAATTATCGATTAATTGCAAATGTATATTTAAATGAAGGCATTAATGGAACAAATTTCCCACCCACTTGACATCTTATACTAATAATGATTATTATAAATAATATCATCATATCAAAAAATAAATCTCGAGATTATTTGTTTAGAATATTATGCAACCGCATCGATATTGTATATTTCCATTAAAATTATTTATTACTCACGATTGTGTATAGCGAAGAGAAAAACCACAAGCATTGTCCATAAACTTCGTATTCGTTTCATTATAATCGTATTATTTTAAAAAGCTCTTTTTATAAGACGTCTTCTCTTCTTTGTGTCCAAAGCACAACTGAACTTGTCATAGAACATTCATGTGTATTTTACATATTTACTATTAGGTATATCCAATTTTCAGATATCAATAAAATTTGTTTATTTATTATTTTTTTAAATATGCAATAGAATATCAACACAATGAATTTTAATATTTATTTAAAAAGAGATAACTAATCCCCAGTTAGCTTAACCTTAATATGTATAAGTGACTCATTATTATAATTATTATTTTTATAAAAATTCATTGAAGACTTTTAATTATTTTCAGATGATTTGAATCCCAGTTTGTAGCTAGTCGCAATTTTAATTATTTTGTATAAAAGATTGAAAATCGGCGACATAAATATTTTTTACAGGGTTTTATTAAACTGACTGGTTTTTTATGAGTATAATATGAACTTAATTTTAAAGTTAGACAACCTGGGATAAAATTTTTGATAATAGTAGAATTTTATAATTTTAATTCAGTTTTTTTGTATATTTTGAAACTATTTAATTCCAAATCGACAAGACGTGGACTTATTACCTTTGTGCAATTGAGCATCAATATAATTATGTATATTATAACCAGGAACTAAATATAAGAATATACATTTGATTAATATCAATAATGAATTTAAATACATGACAATAAATATTGCTTACACCCAAAAATCAGATGAAAATACGGACGATTTTTTAAACGTGTGGTTTTCATACTTTAAAATGCATAAAAATTATATATTAAATCGTGATTTATCTGCATAGTATCAGTTTGATTTTAGTGGAACCATATTTAGGCTCCTTAATTTATACAATTTATTAAAATGTTATCCTTTAGCTCCTGAAATAGAAACGTTTAGAGAAGAAAGTGCGGCCAATTGCATGGAATTTATTTGTTTTTAATGCGGTGCAAAGTGAGATTATTACGAGGCGAGAAGTGATTCTATTTTTGTAAATATATTGAAAACGGAGAATCTTATACTAAAATTGTTAAAAATAAGTACAGGCGCAATTTTGGCACAATTTGACCGTGAGATTTTTTAGATTGGTTAAAGATATTTTTTTTCCTTCAAGGAGTGTTTCAAACGAGACATATTGCTTTTAATATACGCGCTTTTTTTAGGAATGTACATTTGTAAAACAACCAAATATAAATAAATAAATAATAAGCTATCACACAAAAGAAAGCAGTTGTACTGTTTTGATAAACTCAAGCTAAAAATTCCTTAAAAAATACAAAAAGTGTTTTTTTTTATAAACATGTGTAAAAAAATGTGGACCGTTTTAATTTTGGTATACTTTTTCAGGTTTTATTAAGTTTTTCGATGATAAAACGAATATTTAAATAAATATACTTAGAGCTATGTTTATTAGGTGAATTTTTAATACACTATTTTTATTTATTTATTTTTATATACAAAAACATGTTAATTAATTGTCTGTTGGTGATCTTAACTATTACTAGTTACACAAGTCACCGACTTAATAATCAGTATTTACCTTACAATACAGGAAATCAGAAAAACCCGGATCAAGACGATCGATCGGGATTTTATTAATATTATTCATGAGTCCTTATAACTGATTAAATATTTTTTTAAACTTGAACGGAATTTATATCAATTTTTATTAATATTCAGTGAAAGACTTCGTCTTCTTTACACAATTCGTAATAAACGATCAAATTATTATTTTTTCACTTGAATGAGATTTGAACCCATGACCACAGTATTAAATGTTTTAAATAACAAGTCACAACAAACATTTCAAAATCAATACATATTATTTTTTTAATATACTTTATCTGTGTGTGCATTTACAATATTCTTAATAATTTTTTGTTGAATTGCAATTGAAAGGTTTTTTGCATTTTGACAATGTATGAAACGTATTTCTGTATTATTTTAGTTTTATCTCTGTAGGTATTTAATAAAATATTCTTTTGAAGTCTACAAAAAATATTATCATGTTTTATCATAAATTTATATATAATTACTTACAAGAATATCCCACATTTCAGGATGAGAAAAAAACCAGTGCTACTTAATTTTTCAACGCCAGTGGGCGAAATAATAAAAATAAACATGATCTCTTTCATTCACGTGCGTTTATAGAATAATATCTAGACAAATACATTAATATTTATAACCATGAGGTTTTCACAATATTTAAATTCGATCTTGCTTTATTTATTTTTGAAATAGAAGTGCGTTTTTCGCAAATACTTAAATAGTTTCCATTGAAATTATTGTTGACCTTGTTGTCGATTGAAGGAGTGCATTTGAAGATGACCAATTTTGTACACCATGACTATTTTAGGAATATGGAAATTACATCGTCTATTAAATCGTATGCTATTTTAAAAATAAGATTCGTATTTTTATGCAGAACATAAATTTGATAAGTCTAAGAATAAAACGAAATCGAGCACGAAACTATTTATTTTACATTATAATTGGGTGACATGTTTTCGGGGATACTCTTTGAAAAACTACAAGCTATATTTCAATAAATGACCCAATTTTATCATTTGTGATTTATCTCAATTTAAAAAAAAAACTTTTTCTTAGTTATACACACAAATTTATATAAAAAAACTGTCTGAATGATTTATAGATTGGATTTTATTTTCGGCAAACAAAATGGAAATTCATAATGTGACATCTGTTTATTTGAATGAAAGATATTATCTCTAAATAAATATTAAATAGCTAGATGTCACTACAAAGAGTGTAATTTATTTCTATACGAGTCTTTAATCATCATCATCATCATCTGATCCGATCTGATTTTATTTTTATTACTCTCAGGATCTGATCAAATCATTTAAACCTATCTCGCCAATTATCAATGGATCATCCGATTGGATGCGATTAAACAAAATGTTTCCTTATAATTTCAGTATATAATATCTTAAAATTAATGATTAAAGTGGTGATTTTTTAAAAGCTACCCTAACCTAACCTCAACCAAATTATAATGGTAGCAATATTTTGATGAATATTTATGTATTATGTTGCAGGCTATATTATGATTTTCAGTCTACTGTATGGTTTCTTCATCGCAATCTTAAGTCAAAATAAAATCCATTCCCTTTTAAAAATAATTAGGTATTATTTGATAACCAACAAGCTTAATAGAAGGTATTTTTGTACTTATTTATATCACAAAATGATGTTTTTACGGTAATTTATATCAATTATTGATGGAACTGTGGATGATTTTTAATATATTGTTATAACACGATGGGTTGTATCACATAAATGTATCTACAAAAAATCCGTTGTTCAAGTTTTACAATTTTATTTGTTTATGCTTATTTATTTATATTTATATTTGCACACCCTCTCGGCTTTTTGAGACGGTTTAAACAAATTTGGATTTTTTTAGGCACAACAACGTGTTAATTGTCTGTCGGTTATCTTTACTATTACTAGTTACACAGGTCACCGACTTAATAATCAGTATTTACCTTACAATACAGGAAATCAGAGTAAACCTGGATCAAGACGGTCGATCGGGATTTCTCCTAGTCGTAATAACCGATCAAATAATAGTTTTTACTTGAACGGGATTTATATAAATTTATAATATTTAGTGAAAGACATCGTCATCTTTGCAAAATGCTTCCATTTTACAAAAATAAAACTAATTCAAACTGAAAGACGCAGACTGAAAACCACACGTTTTTTAAAATTAAAATAATTTAAGCACTTTTTTACTATTTCGCATTTCAAATAACTCCATAAATATTTTGGAATTACGCATTCTATAAAGAAATCCAATGATATTCCTAAACAATATTGACACAACTGAACATCTTGAAAATAAAAATACACTTTGATTATTTAGATATATGTCACTATCATCATCAGTTTTAATATATGTCTCTAAAATTTCGTATTCGCCTTTGTCATTAATTATTATAACCAGACTTGGGGCGTACATATATCGGTTTTAATTGTTATTGTTAAATTATCGCTTATAAAGATATTTAATTTTTATTAATCAAGATTTACATGAAAAAATATAATAAAAGCATGCATATTAATAATGAAATTTGGACTTTGGATTCAGTCATTTAATGATGACGAAACACGAATAATTCATGTTGAAAAATAAATATATTTTTGTATTACTGACCCATCGAACAAGCAGTCATAAACGATGTTGATTTACATATCAGATGAGTGGATATCAATTAATTACACTATTAACAAAGGATTTCGAATCGAAATTGAAACAATGACTCTTTTGTAATATGTATAGTTGGCACAATTTCACTTCCTACCATTGTATGTGTATTTTTTGCTAAAAGCTACTCTCTAATCACGTATTTCGGCTTAATTTGTATTTGAATTGATGAACGATGACTATTTTAATAACAAAATAATGATACTCCTTTATGACACGGTCCACGGTTCATGCGACACAAAACACCGTCTTCTATTAAAAGTCGCTCAAGAAGACAGTGTTTTCCAAGTTTTACCGTAAAGTATAATTTAACTATAACTACAATACTGCGACCACTGATTGTTATTTCTAGTACTCTTGGAATAATAATACATAACTACCATTATTATTATTGTATCGAGTGGTGCTTTTTGCTAAAGTGGAACGCCGCGAGAAAACCACACTGCGAGTCAAAATATTTATAACTGAATAAAATTAACTATCGCTATCGTCTACGATACTTTCAATAAACTTGAACCACTGCCTTGAAAGGTACGTATTGCAGTTAGAAAGCTTCGATATTTTTATTCAATTATCTGAAACAAGTTCTGCAACTTTCCTTCGCTCTGCCCTAATTTAAATATCAATAATACTGAGCTAAGCAGCAAATAAATGTTAAATTTTGATAGAGATACTTGTTTTTATAGCTTGAAGTATGCACTTTGTAATTTTTGTATTTACCCTAATTTTAATAATCAATTAATTAACTAAATTTGGCTCAACTATTAGTGACCATTAATATCATCCGAAATAAAAATAAATGTAGCTTAAACGATATCTGAACTACACAGTTATTTAATAATTTTATTTTTACGCTAAAATAAACCTATTTTTTACTATTTTTGCAATATTCTACGTACACTTAAATTAATTTCATTTTTTAAACACCTTTCATTTAAAAAAGTTCACCTTTTGTTTAAAAAAAAGGTAAGCGTATGTACGTTAAAAATACTTTATTTTGACAATTTCTGTATTTGTATCTAATTCTTATATCTAAATATTATATAAATATTTATTTAATTGCATATGTCCCATTTATTAAATTAATTTCGAATTGTTAAAAAATTAATTAATTTTAACTTGATAAATGGAATTTTCTAAGAACAATTCAATTATATAGATAGCTTAAAAAGGGTTTATCATTCATTCAGTATATCAAACATTTATTTTTATTATTAATTATGATTCATGTATCTGCATTCAATATGAAATATTATAATTTAATCAAGCTTAGAATGAATTAATGACATTCGTCAAATGTTTTAAATCCATTCTCGTGTAAAAATGAGTACTTTTTCATGAAATTGTCTATTATTATTGAGACGACAATAATCAGTTTCGCTCCATTTATAATTTTTCCCGTTATCCGATTGTTATTTTTTGTCATCGATTGAAATGAAGTCCGTAAATAGAATTGAATAAAAAAATCTAATACAACGGCATTGTTTGTAAAAGAAGTTCTCCACGATCCAAGATGCTAATTTGAAACACATTGTTTTTACATTTTCACCCATGTGTATACATAATTATTGTATTGCGATTCACAGATTATTATCCAATAAGAATCCCTGGATTATATTAATGTATACATACACAGCTACGAGAGATTTGAAATTAAATAATTGAAGTGAAAGGATAACTTGTTGCTTTTGTGTAAAACTAATGTATCAATCAAAATGTGATGTATTCTGAAGCCTGACAAATTTTTAATCGGTGTATTATTAAATCCAGATTTCACAATAATTTTTATGTTTCAGCGAAATGTGTGAAAAATCAAAGTACGATTGCATTTCAAATTCACATTCTAGTTTATTTTTCTTCTATAATAAATCTAATTAATCATAAAATATATAATTTACATTTATGTATAGTAAAAAATAAATCTGACAGGTGTGCGAAAAAACTGGCAACACTCAAAATAGGTTTAAAAATTATGCGTCGCGCAGTGGATTTTTATAATGGGTGGATATCCATTGAATTTATATCTATAGAATTGTCATGCGTATTGTTTTGATACATTGGAACATTGCCGGTAATACTACATGCGCATATTATACATAATTCGATACCTTTTTACCCTGTTTTCCTGGATTGTAAGCAATGAATCTATAGAAGTGATGTGTTTTGTCTTCATACACTGGAACATGGTCATCACTACTACATGCGCATATTATACATATACTTTATACATACGCGGGCTGTGGCCACCTGCAAAACTGTAGTCCCTAAAATCTGTCACTCGAAAGCAACAAGATTGTTCTTACAAAACATCCATATTATTTGTCGTTGAATATATAGAGTAACTTTTAATGACACACTTTATCATATTAAGTGAAATACGGTGTAATGTTATTAGAAAGATCGACAAGTGACAGATAAACAGTACGAGCGGTAAAAGCAGCGCCCCAAGCGGTTGTCATACGAAACCTTTGGTGTCAAATTCAACATAATTTCCCATATTTTTGACTTCTTTTAAAGTATTATTGGCACCTTGTAAAGTATTCACTAAATTTCTCCACGCGTAGATAATTATTTTAAAATCAAGGTAAGACTACAATACGATTTATAGACGAAATATTAACATATAAGACGATTGAAATAATTGGCAAGATATTTAGTGCTCTTATTTATGACTAATAAATCAAATTAGTGTTGGGGCGTGTTTTTTCTTCACGCTATTGGATTTATTCTAAAGAAAATACAACATTATAAACAATATATCCGTTAGTGAACACCGGTATTGTAATATTATAATAATACTAGGGTAATATTATTTTATATTTTCAATTTGTTAATGTTTTTTCATGTTCTGCTTGGTTTTTTTAATAGAAAGGTTCTATTTGGAGTTTTGATTTCATCAGAAGAAGTTTGAATTTTCAAAGTAAATTATAAATAAAAAAATTTCATATGGTGACAATATTTAAATCTCGTCTCCCAAAAAAAACTGTTTTTTGAGAATCTTCATTTATTATGCATTATTAAATATCTCTAAATAATATTATTTTATATTATTATCAATAAAATACCCGTTTCGAGAATTGAGATATGTATTAATTGTAATATAATAATTATATAAAATATTACTCTTCTGTCTGGTAACACTGATGATTGAGGGATCTGTACAGACATATAACATACACACACATTCAACAATTATAGATATAACTAGGGTAATTTTCAATTTGTTAATTTTTTATGTTCTGTTTGGCTTTTTAAATAGCAGGTTTTATTTTGATCATTTTTGCTTTAAAGCTGTTTATTTTTCTACAACAATCATTACAATTGTAATGCATTATTAAATATTTCTAATATTACTTTGAAATTAATGTAATATTATCATCATAAAAATCCCCGTTTTGAGAATATAGATATGTATTAATTGTAGTAAAATAATTCTATAAAATATTATTCTTCTATCTGATAACACTGATTATTGAGGGATCTGTACAGACATATAACATAAAAATAATCCTCAATGTACATATTATTTTCAAGCATTAAATACATCAATAAAAAAATAATTTCACGCTATTTCGTTTTGTTTTTTTTATTATTGTATATTATATCTGCATGGGTGATTTGTTCAAATAATTATTTTTTTATTCCAACAAAGCGAAGATGAGGTTCGATTGGATAAAAGTGAAATTCGACTTTGATAATTGTCTGTCAAAAATACTTTTCATATATATATGCACTTTTCAAAATGCGATCGGAGAAACGTTACGTTGATGAATCCATTTATATGTTAATTTAGTACACACTTTTGAATGAATTTACATTTTAATAATTTTGAGAATCTCGCCTTTTGTTATAGTTTATTGGGGGCATCTTTTAAGTCTTATGGTTTGATGAATGAATAATAATTAATGTAAGCTCGTTAATGATGAAATTGCTTTGTTAACACGATGCACAATGAAGAATCTGATGAATGATATGTAATCTTATATGCAAAACCTGCATTCAAAGCTGATTTATTACTTAATTAAGACGATAACTGTGCATTTTTATATGTATGTATATGGAAATCAAGAAAAATATATAACAGAATTCGTATGGAGAAGGATTTAAAATATGCAGAAAAATTTATACAATTTTTTTTATTAACAACTAATAATAATGAGTGGTTGGATGGAATAAGGGCGTATACTGAATTTGAAAAAAAAACATTTCGAGATAATCCACTTAAACACTTTCTTTATATAATGATGTATTTTTTAATAGGTAAATGCCCAAAAAGAATTACTAAAACTAACAAAGATATCCAAATGATCACACATATCTATAGAGAATTTCGAGTTTATTTACAACAGTCCTTTTACGGAAAAGGGGCGTATCCCATAATATTTTATTCCGCCCTATCTTTTATATGATATATATTTATTATCTTTTTTACCAGGTAAATTCCCATTATAGGTTATATGACAATGCTATTTTACACAGAGCCATAGTGAGTTTTGAGTTTATTCACAACAATCATTTTACGGAAAATGGGCGTATTGCATTAACCGCCCTTATTCCGCACAGCTTTTCAATCAAGCACTTGATTTTGATTGAATGAAAGAATATGTATTCTTCCATATTGCGATGATTATGATTACCGAAAATTTAAATAATAGTTTTACTTAAAAACACAATTCTTATTATTTATCGTTGACATTTTTTGTGTGATTTTCGGAAGCGAAATTTAAATAAATTCGCATTTCATTGTTCAACAATCACTATTGAAAAAATAAGGAAATGAGAATAAAAGATCACGAACAGGAAAGTTGATTGAACTAAAAGTAGAGAGCCGTTAGATATTCAAGGAATTATATAAATAATAATTTATATCAATGGATTAATCTAATATTCAAAAATTCATTTTCATATTGACATTAGTGTCTATTTTTTTTAACGGGCGTTGGTTTAGTTTAATAATAAACAAAAAATACTCCCATGTCACCACAAAATAGCAATTCTACAACAAATACATGTTAAAAATAAATTAAATAACGGGAAAATGATTGTTTAAAAACGAAGCGATTTAGAAATATCTTATAATGATTAAATTGATTTTATACTATTGTTATCATAGATATAAACATTAGATATCGCATTCTATGTAAATAATTCGTGTAGCCTGTGTATTGTTGCACTCTTCTCTCCTATTCGATAAAGGCATAAGTGTGTCTCCCTCACTCAACACATTTCTAGTGAGCCCTGAGAGTGGCTGTGACAATACTTTGGCGATTAAAACATGTTAAAGAAATAGTGTTTGGTAAAAAGTGAGCCTAGATGTATTTGAGTGTATGTTTGAGTCCATATGACATGTAGTAACAATGCATTTACCCATTTTACTGTGAAATATAACTGAGGATATGAAGAGAGATGTTTACAGTATAATGTTTGCCAGGCAACTGATGTTTTTGATTGACTAACGACGCATTTAGCCCCTCATGCGATATCTTATGTTTATATCTATGATTGTTGATTGTACAAAAATATATACATAATGTACGTTTACGGCGAAGTATGCCTAGGAAACCCAAGAGGAAAAGATGAAGAGAGAGGAAAAATAAAGTATGATTCAATGACTGCGACTAATCGAGACCAAACATGCGAAAGAGATTATAATGATTATGAATTGAAAAACCTATAAATTAATATTTTACTCTATAGAATCTATTCAGGTCAGAAAGTATGCATGTAAATTGCATGGAAACTCGATCACGGCGAATAGCAGTACATTTGAGTCGGCAACAGTCGCTATTTTTAAAAAGTGTATTGTTATCGTTGTAAAGTAGTAATTAGACTAGTTATTCTCACAATGATAAGTCTTCTGACCCCCGTGAGACCAAATCTATACAGTTACCTATGCAAAAAGTAATAAAATATAACACAAACCATTGCGTCCGATTTGACTGTAAAATGCATTCTTAATACAACGTAAATGGACTTAAAACATTCTAAAGAAACGATTAGCATCAATGAATTTATAAAGAAGTGTCAAGCGTATTGTTTTCATATTTTAGTATGTTGTCGGCACTACTCAATGCGCATATTATACATATACTTTACACATATATGGCCACCTTTAAAATACTGTATGTAGTCCCTTAAATCTAACATACGAATGCAACAATATTTTTCTTTTAATGACGCACTTAAATGACGAGTTCAAATGAAATATCGGGAATTTTATTAATTAAATACCGATCGATCGTTTCAATCCAGTTTTAATCTGTCTATATCTATAGAAGTGTCATGATTATTGTTTTCATACATTGGAACATGGCCGACACCACTACATGCGCATATTATACATATACGTGGCCACCTGCAACAGTCAGACACTCTAGAGTAAAAAGATTGTTCTTACAAAAACATCGGAAATTATCATATAAATCTTTTAATGACGCAATTTTCCAATTTAAAGACGGTGTAATGTTATTAGAAACAACGACAAGTGACAGATAAACAGTACGAGCGGTAAAAGCAGCGCCCCAAGCACCTGTCATACGAAACCTTTGGCTACATATCATGGTGAAATAACATTTCGGAGGCAATGGTTCCGAAAATTCGACAGTGAGGGCCGTATTTAATATTATTATGAAATAAGAATGTGTTAGTGAGTTGTACTAGATGGTGTGTGTACAAATAGACACACACACGCACCATACGCACACGCTATTATATTGTATACTGTCCTGAGGTATATATATGACTGTCCTGAGGTATGAAAAGTTGGTTGTTACATATGTCATGCAACAACCAACTTTTTCGTGATAGTGTTGTCATGTAATAATTTTATGATTTGAAGACAAGTTGTATGGTTGTGAAATAAATTATTGAATATACAAACAATTTGTTTGGTGATTGTGGGAAAGAGAACCAGAAACAGTGTTATTGTACAAAACCACAATTAACATATCTTAGCTTTACAAAACAACGACAAAATGGCGTCCCTTTGAGTATTTATACAATCAGGGGAAATGCGTTCCCATTGTTTTAATGGACAAGAGTCGGACATTAAAGCATTCCGTTTCTCATTGGAACTAGTTTACTTTCCCGGCAAAACTGACGGAAGATGTTGTTTTACTCTCTTCTGATAGTTTGCCTTAAACTGGAAACGCTTTCGTTGGTGTTTGAGGTCAGTTAAGTTGCACTTCGAGTTTTGTGCATGCAATGTGTAATAATGGGACAAAGAAAACGAAAGCTGAACGAAATAACAATGGGAATTGCTTTATTGCAGAACCTTAAAATAATACGTGCAACATTTTATTCATAGTTTATTTTGTATGCTTAAACTCAACACATGCCTTCATTATTCGGATAATATTTAAAGTGGAGCCAGGGTATCTACATTTTTTTTACCCTAATTATTTATGATGATGATTGGTTTTATCGAGGTTAATTAATTTTTTCAGAATTATTTCGCTTTAATACACTTTAATTTAATGTTAAAGTATGTAAAATCTCTGATTGGTTTTCTTAAGTCGTAATTCTCTTAAGTCTTTATGGAACTGAGCCACATATTCAATCTGGTAACACTGCCTGTCACGTGTCACTCGATTTAATGATTATTTATATAATATAACAGTTTACGATTAACTACCTTCTATTGACAGAGACATGAAATGTGTTATAGATAATGGATGAATCTACATTAGTTGCCGGTCAGATAGGACTATTTTACTATTTCGAAAAAGTCCCATTTAATAGGTTAAATAATGATTGAAAATCAACAATTTTTGACGTTTCATACATGTAATATGTGGCTCAGTTTCATAAAGACTAATATGTAAACTAAATAATAATATATCCAAATTTAGTTTAATTTTATATCTCAACATCACGAATACTAATAGCATTTCGTGTACATATTTCCATTCCATTTTTTACTAATTAATTAAGTACCATAGACAAGATATAGAATGCACCTTATTGAGGGTTGGATTAAACAATTATTTAATACAATCTTAACATATGTTTTCAAAATAAAATAGTATTATTTAGCAGAAGAACACGAGTGAAGAGCGGTAAACTCGAGTTGTACTTCAGAGTTTCTTGTACGGGTTTTGAACCATAGCGGTACTGTCACATAACAGTGATAACTAATGTTTAAAAAACGATTTAACCACTGTGCTACCGGGCATTTTGAGTAATGTATCATCGATAGTGAAAACACATGATTCATCATTCGTTTTGTACCGAGTGACTGTGAAAAATGCATAAATATGTAAATGACAACCATTAAAGAATATTTATCGCTAATTTACTGCAATCACACCATGGAATATTTATAATATGTTGTTCAATTACAAAACGATATAGAAATCGAATGTTGATATATGTAATTAACATTGTTTAATGTTGGGCTCGTTGGTAAAGACATTCATGAAAATATCAAACTGTGCCAATAATATTATAAATAATTTGTTATTAAGCCAAAATCTTTGGTATGAAAATAATTTCTTAAGCGTTTTATTCATAAACAAGTCAAAAATAAGAATTTACTTATTTATACCTATTAACAACTATAATTCATAGGACAGACAGATAAGAGATTTATGTAATAAACAAATTAATATTATTTGCTACAGTGCATTTAAAATGAAGTGGGGTTTAAGTTTATATGCTATTTGAAAAAAATTACAAAATATATCAATTTAAGAAAAATGTATTCTTTTTTAGAGAAAACTACCCAACCTTTTCTGTGAAATTAATTAATTTAGACGCTCACAATCAAAAGCTCTTAAATTCAGTATTGTTATTTTCCCAAATTTTGGTTATAATCAGAGATGTGCCAAGGTCAGACGAATATTATCGTATTGTATTCTAATTTCAAGAAGAAATAATTAATCCTTATATTGCACTCCATGAGGAAAAAGGATAGAGCGATATACAGAAAAGAGATTAATAAATACTACAATATTCGTTTGACTTTGTCACATCTCTGCTTATAACGAATTCTCTTAAGATGTAATATTTAAGTATTGAATTTAGATTCATCTAATTGTCCTTCATTTTGATGTTGTAAAATGTGACGGATGTTTACAAGTATCATTGGCATATAAGCTAATTGGTGTACACGCATACGCACCGCACGCATACACTCTCATTACACTTTTATTTTGAATACGACCGGAACTGTATTTGGGATTATTAATTTAACTGGCAACATTTTGATATTCGATTTTTCAAACGATATATATAAATATAAGATGAGTGGCTAAGTGCGTGTTTAGTTCAAGTGGATCAAGTGGCCAAAAACATGAGTTACCTGGCAAACATTATACTGTAAACATCTCTCTTCATATCTTCAGTTATATTTCACAGTAAAATGAGTAAATGCATTGTTACTACATGTTATATGGACTCAAACATACACTCAAATACATCTAGGCTCACTTTTTACCAAGGACTACTTCTTTAACATGTTTACAGTATTATTAAGTATTGTCACAGCCACTCTCAGAAGTCACTAGAAACGTGTTGAGTGAGGAAGACATACTTATGCCTTTATCGAATAGGAGAGAAGAGTGCGACAATACGGCTTTATACGAATTATTTAAATGCAATGCGATATCTAATGTTTATATCTATGGAATACACATTTATTTAGGGCTGGGTGGATTTTGACTCTGTATAAAATATTTGGATCTTGGTGATTTGCTGTATATTTTCAATATCCAACCGATAGCTTGATATGATTCGGCTCTTATTGTTTGAGCTTATGTTGACCAATTAATAATTTATTTAACTATTGTAATAATTAACTAATATAAAGGTAAACAGAGGTGAAGTAGTAGCGGGGAGCCGTCATGATGACTACGAGTCTGATCAACAGTCAGTATTCACTCGACCTACATGAAGAGAGCACGTTCTGTATAAATATTTAACAGTGTTCGATCGATACATTAAAACATTATCTAATATTGAAAAAGGATTCTAAATACCATCACTTGAGAAGGCACATGCCTGGTGAGTTTAATTTATTAAATATATGCAATACGAAAGAAACCTATCAAAAATTTGTAAACGATAATGGAAACGATTTTGCATTGCATTTCGATGCGTTATCAACATAAAAACGTATCTAAAAATTGTGAGAATTATTAAATATTTCAGTGTGACTTAAATTTAATGTTTACATTACATTAATGTCATATTAAGTTTAGTTGAGATCATTAATAGTAAAACTGTATATTTCATTCAAACAACTGATATTTTGTAGATACGTCTTTGTGCTAATCATCCATCGGTTTAACAGTGTTAAAAATTAATTAAAATATATATATATATATATATATATACATAATAATAAGGAATTGTTTAAGAATAAATTATTAGGGGCTTCAATACATATTTATTTTTACATAATATCCGTATAATATATATATATATATAACATATATATATATATATATATATATATATATATATATATATATATATATATATATATATATATATATATATTGTATATATAAATCTATAATCAAATTAGTCAATATGACTAGGGCTTCAAATATTACTACTGTTGAAAAAACCTGCATAATTACATTAAAGCTTCGGGATATTAAATTTAAAAAAAATATAGAATTAGTAGAAATTGTACTTATATTAATTTCCTATTATGCACCAATAATTAAGAATTCGGTAGTTATTATTTGAGAAATTTGTCGATTTAAATTGAAAGCGAATAATTAAACATTAATTCGTTTGGGGTTTCGGGAATAATATATTAATGAAATCGCTCGTTTACTCTGATTTCCCAAGATTACAAAGTGAAGACGGTATAATAATTTTTTTTTATATGAAAAATACTCGACTGATTATTTATTTGTTGATTAATACTTCCAGTTATCTGATTTTTAAATGCAAATAACACACATCGGTCATCCATAATCGTTGTAAAAAGTGTGGTTATTTAAAGTGCTTGATTATACAAAATCTGTTCAAACAATTGTTAAAAATATAAAAGAGAATTGGTAATTGCAAATAAGATTTCTCGAAAACCGTTCGGAATTGATTCGAAGCGTTTCGGTCGAATTCGTGCTTCGTTCGGGTTGAAAACGGACTGAAAAAATCAAAATATTGAACTTGCTTTCTCTCTTTTAATGAAATGGCTAAATATGTCTAAAAATTCATTACATTGAATGTAAAACAACACGCACGAATGCGTTTGTATTAAGAAGAAAAAAACACATCACTCACATAATGTGATGTTTTAATTGACCGAAAGCAAAATGCTATTATTGATGGCGTGATGTTTGTTTATTTTTATAATTATCGTAATATTGCTACAGTTATGATTTTATTCATTTTTGAGAATTGTACATCAGGAAAACTATATCCAAATTAAATCTGTAACATTGTATTATGTTAGATCGTCACCAATCACAGCTGATTGTGGTAAGACAGTTCATTTACGCTTGTCTAAAGTTTGACATAATAATAATTTACTCAACCACATTTTTTGTAAATAAATAGTGATCAGATAATTGACTGAATAATACCTTGCTCTGTATAAATTGTATTGTAATAAATGAATTACCTGTCAATCAACAAAATTTTATTTAATTATTGAGGTTTTTGGTAGAATATGTAATATTGAGATCCAAAGGGGATCCATTTTTTTTATTTATATAGATAGGGATAAAAAACTCTATACTAAGGCATTCATATAATTTAACTTAATTAATTAAACGATAAACCACAGCCCTGAAACTCAGGTTGTCTTTGATAAGCTTTACTCCTTAATTATATATGAGTTAAATTACTGCATACTAAAGAGAGTTATTTTCTTTGTGTCTACCGAGAGCGGATAAATCATAGTAACCAAAAATCTTCATGCATTCATATTAATATTTATGAAAAATCCGTAAATAATATATATTAATAATAAGCGTAACAGTTCAGGGGATAGATAAGGCGCTACAAATACTGTAGTCATGGGTTCAAATCCCACTCAAGTCAAAAAAATAAATTGATTTGCTCGGTTATTACAACTGGGAGATCGGGAATAATATTAATAAAATCCCAATTGATCGTCTTGATCCAGGTTTACTCTGATTTACTGTATTGTAAGGTAAATACTGATTATAAGTCGGTGACCTGTGTAACTAGTAATAGTTAAGATCGCCGATAGAAAATTAACACTTTGATGTGTATAAAAAAACCCTTTCTAAAATACCCTCTCACAAAAGCTCCTTGGGGGTAAAAATTTTAATTAATTATAATTAAATATACATAAGAATTGTACTTATTATACATTTTACAGCAGCTATAGTATAGATCTAAACTGAATCGTTATTAAACTGTATTATTGTCATTTAGAAGCGATTAAATTCTATCCTATAAGATTGTTCTTAAGGGTTGTTTTTATAATTAATAATAAATCACAAGAAGTTAATATAATACTATAATTAAATAATTAAAGATGGTTAAATTAAATGAATTAAAACTTTGTTGTGTCTAAAAAACCTTCTCAAAAACAGCTCGTGGCGTATATTATACAACTTATTTTTAACCCAACTTCAAATATTTTAAAGGCTTTTATTTAATACCAACACGGCCACAAAAAAATAATTTAAAAGGGGATCGGGAATAATATTAATAAATCCCGATCGATCGTTTTGTAAGGTAGCTAGCAAAAGATAAGATCACTAATAATTGCTGTGTCTAAAAAAATATATAATGTAGATTTAATTATCGTGTTTCCAACTTATTGTCAAAACATCCCGATAAGTGAATTTTTTTAGGTACTACAAGTTTTAATACATACATATTTTTTTAAATAGACTAGTTTTTCCATGGTTAGTAAAAATGCTTGATGTCCCTTACTATGCTACTACATATTTGCTAAGCATGGAAAACTCCGGCCTTATATGTACATATATTCAATTAGTTCAACGTATGTTCATATTACAATAAAATTTCTTAAATACCCATTCAAAATGCAGTAATCTAAGACCCGAATAATTAACAAATGAGTGTAATTATAAATGAATTTGACCGTGATTGTTGAGGAAGGCCTCGCTTGGTCAATTAGTATGGAGCGTGAG